>JAQFZF010004144.1:0-10777 GCA_034695365.1 Enchytraeus norvegicus
GTTTCGGAAATATTTAGCGAATAACAAAAATTATTTATTATGGTCGTTGGTCCGCTTTTGCATACGACCATCCAATTGTTATTATGTTGGAAATCCCGTATTTAATTTTAAGTCTAACGTTGTCGAGTTATATGTATTCGTACAATTGATCTATATTTGACATCATTCGTTAGCATCTCTTGTTAGGCTAAGGCTTATTCAGGCTGTTTTGCATGTCCCGGTTGGATGGCCAAATCTGTAGCACACTTGCCAGAGAAGCAGGCAGTGGCGGCGCCACACCAGATCGCACCAGTTCAAATGAAAGAAAGCCTCTTACTTGTTGTCCGAGCTTGTGACCAGACTTGCCAGATTATGATATTGTTATACCATTACTGTTTCTTATGACCTGCCTTTAGTTGTTAATGACCTGGAAATGACCTGGTTGCTCGGACGGTGTGGCGCCGCCACTGGAAGCAGGGCTCAATTCCCAGCCGGGTCCGTCTCTGGGTGTATCCGTGTGGTACGGAAACAGACGTTAAACGTAGTTTTACAACTTTCTACTCTACCGAGAGGTATTAAAGTATTATTGTTTTCCATTTTGTAGCTTGTACGGGCGCCTTGATGAATTAAAAAGACTCTGGACCATCTGTCACAGAAACATTCGTCACCGGATCATCGTTGCGTCTATTGAAGCCATTGTATCGTGGCCCAGACTGATCGACGAGCAGGGAAGCAGCCCTTTGGCTGGAGAAACGATGGTGCAAATTATATACGCCACCCAACAGGACTCTCGGATGCTTCTCCAGGAGTACGATCCGTCAGATCCGGCTTACTCCGCGCTCCAGATTGAACGTCACAGGTGTAATCAAGCGGCAATCCTTCTCGGCAAGAAGATGTGGCCTCACGGGCAGAGCCGATTGTTTGAGGAGATTGTTGATAACTTTGATAATGAGCCGCCATTCCAATCAGGTGATACGATTTCAACAGGGGAGAATGTTACTTGGACCCAAGAACAATTAAAAAATGGGAACAATTATACAAGCAATTCTACTCCTAATTATGAAATAAACAATAATCAAAGTCAGAAAATATCCATGCAAAATATAAATCAACAGAATCAGAGTAATGTGCAAGGATTAATTATACCAGTTTCTCAAACTGAGGTAATACAAGATGACGGGGGTTTGGGGGACATGCCTAAGAACCTGTCAGGCAGCAGTATCAAATACATCATGGCTGTGAATAGAAAGAAACAAAGAAACCAGAGTTTACAAAGAGATGGCACTATGCCTAATGGCCACCCATCCGCCATATCACAACCAATATCTCAGGCACCAGTGGTAAATTATTCAAATGGAACTAATCGATCAACTAACGGAGTATCTTATGACAAAGTCTTTTCGGAAAATAACGGAGATAGGATTAACAATGCAATTGGAACAAAAGGTGAGGATCAGATTTCAAATTTTCAGAATACAGGAGCTGCAATTACTGGCCCTAATAGCGAAAAAGTACAAAATGCAGAAGATGCCAGTCCGCCGACTCAGAACATTATCAGCCAGAACATTCTATCTGCGGAAAATGATCAGCACTCTCAACAAAGTTCACAAGCTTCAAAACCTCATTTTGATTCCGAGGGCGCTCCACAGTTTCCTCAAAATGTTTCGCCACAAAGCAGTTCTACTTCTAGCAATTTTATTAACAGTAACGAGGAATCTGAATCCAGACCAAGCATGGACTCCAGTATGTTGAGAGGAACCAGTTTGAGATATCTGGAAAAGATGCGAAAGGGTGAAAAGCCCGTTTTAAAATCACCCGGAAGACAACTGCACATTGTTCAAGACTTCCCAGATGCGAGTAATGCCAGACGTTCACTAGATGATTCTAGTACAAAGATCCAACAGGGAGTAAGTTCAACTCCGAATTCCGCTACACTCCGAGGAAATCAAATATCAGGAAGAGAGGCTCAAGATCAGAGAGATAACCAAGTCGATGAGGTAATTGTAAAACCAAAGGAACGACTCGATACGGGAAAAACTGTTGCGTTTTCTGACAATCTGGTGCTTCACAAGTTCCAAGAGCGAGATTGTACCACTGGTGACGATTATGAAACTGACTCAAAAACAACTGTGCGATCAACTACACCAGAGTCTGGATTTAGCAGAACCGGAGATGATCAGACAAGTGATGAAATTCATGATATTTCTTTTACAACTGAAACAGAACCAATCTGGAGTAGTTCTAGTATGTATACTGATGATGTCCAAGAGTACAAACAAGAAGATGAAGTTGTATCTCTAGCGGATACAGATGATCAACGTCATGAATTTATTAAGGAACTGGAAAATGATTTAATGACGTCATCTCATGTGCAATCAAGTATCCCGAAGAAGGAGCGAGAACTCAAAACAGCTGATTCAAATCGCCTCAAAGGTGAAACCATTATTGACAGTCACCATGACAAGGTGGTAGACAATACTGATAGCAGTTCGGTGAATATGCCAATAGAATCATCAGCTCGCAGTTCAGTTTCCGAAAGTTACTACGACTTGGAAACCGAAACTGATAATAACGAAGATAAGAAGTTTTCAGAATTTTCCGATTTTTCAGAAAGCGTTTCGAGAAGATCAAATGTCGATAAGATATCTATGACCACTGATAATGATTCAGACTGGAATTATGAAGAACTGGAGATTCAGGCAATGGGTTCTCTGACGAGGAACAAGGGAATGGCCACACCTGAGACGAGTGATCTGGAAGAGCCGCAAGATTCTGAGCTCTATACTGAATCCCAATCCTTAGAATCTGGGACATCTGACGATGATGATGACCAAGCTGAATTGTGGAAAGACATCAAACAATTACGAAACAAAACAGATGAATTAATTAAAAAAGCTGAACATACAGATTCAGAGGCGGATGTAACTGATTCAGGAAAATTGAAACCTATGCCATTAAGAGACGATAGCAATCAGGAAGTTGATGTTACTTATACAAGTGCACTGCAACCTATTCCTTTGAAAGATGAGAAGAGTCCTAAAGTTCAGAAAGTTACTGAGCACTCAGATCCTAGCCCCTTAATTGATATTCCACAGTTGTTACCCATGCCAGCCAAGTTGCAGAGGCCGAATACGGTGGATAAGGCGACTGCATTCAGCCCAAACCCAGCTACTGACGCCAGGATTACTGCTGTAACAGAAGAAAAAGTAGCTAAACTTACTCCCCTAGAAACCAAAGCCACACCAAAGACGACTCTTTCAAGCAAAGACACGCAAATTGATAACGCTACCGATTCTGATGAAAAGAGAGATTCGAAAAATGTTGAAAAAGTAAAGACGACTAAACCAGATGCTGCAAATGCAATATCTCCGGAAAAAACTTATAACGATAAAGCTGTTACTGCAAGGATTCCTTCATACACAAAGCCCACCACAAAAGACGCCTCTGTACAGGTTCAAATCAGTATCCAGGAAACACAAAAACCTGAAATAGTCTCAAGCAAGAAGGGTGAATCCGTTGATATGCAAAAGATTGCCAGTGTAATCTTGGAATCACCAGCCCCCATGAAGACCTTTGTGGATGCATCAACTGATGTTGATGATTTCCTCCAAGTTTCAGATAAAACTGAAAAAACTGATAAATCAGTAATTAATCAATCAGATAAAGCTTCTAAAGCTGATCACTCAGGAATTAATAAGGAGGTCGCTCAAGATTTTACAAGTACTCGCGCCTCTGCCGAATCAGTTGCTAATAATTTTGGACGTCCTGAATCAAAAGCGCAGCATAAAGTGAGCGTGGATTCACAGAAGCAACCTATACAAGATAATGTTGCTATAGAAATGGCTACTATGGTAACTTATGAACCTGTAGGCCTAATCGATGAAACCATTCTAGATAAATCTAGAAGCGATAAGATGAATATCGGATCAACGTCAGCAGTCAATCCAACTGAATCGATTAAGGGTGTTCAAAAGTATAAGATACTTAAACCCAAAACGGTAGATATTGGGAATAGCGATGATACGACATCAAAACATGAGGTTGTTAGTATTGGCAAAGGTGATGACGATAATGATTCAAAAGATTTGCAAGAAAACGACGTAACCGTTTCTGCTGCAGTACCTCAAAAGTCAGGTTCCGGTCAAGTTCCAACTGTTTCGTCCCACGGTATTGAATCCGATAGCAAAGCCCCAATCAAGTATGATGTAAGTAAATCAGCAGCGGATAAAAAATTGAAGCCATCAGAAAACGATGATGTTTTTGTTGCGCCTGAAGAATTGCAACATTTGTCACTTTCCAACATGCCCAGAGGTAAAGCAAAGGAAACAGACTCAGAATTCGACAATGTCGTTGCTGAAAACAATTTAGTAACTACTTCAAAAGCTTCCGAAGATGATAAGGAATTTGACAATGCAGTATCCCAAAACATGTCGAGTAAATCTGCTTCGGATACTGAAACTGCTTTAAAAGTGAAGATCAAAAGAAGAACGCCTGCTAAAGGAGATGGTAATTCAAACCAAGTCGACGGTACAGAAGTATCCACGAAAACGGAATATCTTCCTAAACAGACAGATACTGCTTCGTCTTCATTAGTGGATCGGGAAAATGCAGACATGAAACAGTCGATTGCCAAAACTAAACACATATCTCCTGATAAACCACTAGAAGAGTCTCCCCAACAGAAGCAGGTAAAATTTTCTCCACAAATTGAGAGCACTGGAAAGGAAAATGATACTGTGGTATTGTATGCAGAGGCAACTGGGACAATTGAATTACCCAAAGAAGAACCGGCAGCATTTATTGACGAATCGGCTGTGTTTATTGATGAAACCGATACAGAGGAGAAAACTGAGGAGAAAATTAGCGAATCTTTCAATGAAAATCAAGAACCTGAAGCTGCCACAGAGAGATTGAAGAAAGCTATAAAGTGGGGCTGGGTTGGGATTGGTGCCCCGGTTGTCGGTTGGGTTTCCCATCCAGTTTTGGCTGGAAAGAAGATTGTCGATGCAGTCACCGGAAGTCTCGGATCGGATTTCGATGACCTGGATGAACCGGAATACACTGGAAAGATCTCAGAGGCAGATGGTTATCTGTTTGATTTAGATGATCTGATGAATGCACCCGGAGACACATCCCAGAATTCTGAATTGATCATTTTGGAAGAACATGAGGTGCAATATGTATCCAAGTCCGCAAATGATTCTACAACCACTGCTTCTGCATCATCCAAGAAAGAGGATCTGCTTTGTCCTTTTGGAGCAGTTGGAGGGGCTGAACCTGTTGAATTGAATCCCGTTAAAATAGCCAGAAAAGTAACAAAGACTAAAACTAAGAAGACATCGCCTAAACGGAGGTTAAGCCCAAAGAAGGATGTACGATCTAAGAAAGTTACAGGACGGCATTTTCCCCAAATTCATAAATCTGATGAGTATGAAGATGTTGAGGATGAGGAGCCGGCCCTTATCGTAGATGAATTGTCGACATCTGCCGGTGCACTAAAGAACGCTGATAAAATCAAAACAGAAAGTCCCGTTAAACCTGAGCTCAAGGAATTACCTCTAATGACAGGGTCTCCAATTAGCCTTCCAGTAGCACTGCATTCCCCGATATATGACAGAAGAAGTAATGCTTTTATAGATCCAAATACAGGTATGCTAGTGCGCCTAATGGAAGCCATTCAAAGGGGCTTGATCGATGGGAACGATAAAGTTGCTGCTGATTTGGAATCAGGTGACGTCATCAGTGTGCTCGAAGCAATGGATCGTAATATTATCGATCGTGTATCGGGACAATTTCTTCTAGATTCTGACATATACGGGACCTTGGGGGACGCCTTAGATAACGATCTAATCATAGACGAAGAAGGACGTATGGATGTTCAACAAGAATTCCGCAAAGTTGAGTCACAGAAATCTACCACTAGCTATTCGTTGCTTGATGCTATAAAGCTCGGTTTGTATAATTCCAGAAGAAATTGCGTCACCAATCCCCAATCAGGAACCACAATGACACTCTCACAGGCTCTCATTCAGGGTTATATCAAACTAGATGCAATCGTGGTTAATGATCTAGCATCTGGCAGTTGTGTTCCATTTCATGCACTCTTAGATCTTGCGTTGATTGATTTAGACAAAGGCACTATCAGAGATTCACGCGGGCGAGAAATCATCTTTGAGGAGGCTTTTGACGAGGGTATGCTCTCAAACGAGCGAGTTGTGGTTCGTCCTATGAAACTAACTCAGCTGGTTGATCTGGCACTGTATGACGCACTAACGGGAAAGTTTTTAGATCCAGAAAGCGATCAATATTTGAGCTTAACTGAAGCCATCCGGGAGAACCTTCTTGACGTTCATTCGTTAATTGTACACGATCTAAGATCCCATCAGGTGCTGAGTCTTGAGGAGTCTATTCAAAGTGGTTTGATATCTGAAAGAACGAGTTACGTGACTGACACCAGTACATTCGAGACTATTTCATTATTTGAAGGTCTTCAAAGGGGGATTGTTCAACCACGGCCTCTGTCCATTCCAACGGCAGTTGATATCGGTCTCTACAACGAAATAACTGAAAGATTTTATGATCCCACATGTGGACAAACCTTCACCCTAGCAGAATCTATCGTTCACGGATTAATCGATGCACAAACTCTGATCATAGACCCAGCAACTGGTAAAGCAATGGCTGTAGCTGTTGCAATGCTAAACGGTGCGCTTGATCTGCAGCATAGCAATATCATAAACATTCGTACTGGTCAGGTCATACCGTTGAAACAGTCTATCGCAGATAACCCTGCACTGTATCGAATGCTTCAGCCCCATCCTCCGGTGTCCACGCAAGGAGGTGCTCCACAGTACCATATCAAACAACTTGCCACGATAATAGAAGAACCGGAGAATATAAGCAGCTCAACAGATGCCCTCTCTGATTTTGGATGCGATGAACGGAAAAGAAGCTCAAAACTGCCGAGTAATCTTACAATACCATCCAGAACAGCTTCAGGGACGCACGGTGTATCAACAGATCCTGTCATATCAGTTCTAAATCCATCTGATAAATCAGATAAAGATGATGATGAACCTTTGACTCCAACAGCAGCATCTTTTGAGAAGTTCACCTCAGATACAGATGTTGTTGCCTCAGACAGTGGGACCTCAGAGGATGAGGCAGCTGGTCCAAGGCACAAAGGTGATGCAACCAGTAAATTGGAGGCTGTGGAAAAGTTAGCGCCGGCCGTGACTGTTAATGTCTCCTCGATCGATGAACACGTTGCATCTATTACACCAATAAATATTTCTGTAGTTGATGAAGACATTGAATCTGTTGCAGCCATTACTGGAGCAAGACCTGATGTAAGCTCTGCAAACAATGGCACCGTCAGTGACGAACCTAAACAATCCAAAGGTACCAGTAGCAGAAAATCTGTGAAAACGGAGGGCTCCGCTAGCATAAAAGCCATTGAATCCAATGACTCCGCCAGTATCAAAGCTATTGAAATTGACAATTCAGCTGATAGCAATCCCCAGGAATCAGAAGTAATCGTGGAGGTGCCAGATGAGAATGAAGATCCAATTCCAGCAAAACAAATCAATATTGATCAGTTATCTGATGAGCTCACTGAGATTGAAAACTGGATGACCAGTACCAGGGATTCCATCTCCAAAGCTGCTCTGTTAGAGTTTGATAAAGCTGTTCTGCAACTCTCACATTTACAGGTAGCCTATATTTTATGTTTATTATCTCAAATGCTAAAGCCAAATTTAACGCCTGTTTCGCGGCCTAACGGCTATATCAGTGACGGATGAGCCCTGGATTAATACGGGTACCGTGAACCTGTGGAACTCGAGTCAGACACTCAACTTATATTCTATTGGCTCAGTCGATGGACTATCAGAAATAATAAATAATAATAAATAATAAATAATATTATTATTATTTATTATTATTATTTATAAGTATTATTTATAGCTTCTCAATTACGGGGATTTGTCAATCATGGATGAAGACAGTTATAAATAATTGGAATCGGTCCCCGACCTATAGCTTAGAATGCTTAGATGTAATTGAGTAGGTTATTCAATTATAACTTTCAAATTAATTTTTCGATTAAATGCCGAAAAGTATACAGTTCAATTCATACCATAAAATGGCATTTGCTTAATATCATAAGTTCAGATAGATGTTAAAAGTTCAGATATATGTCAAGGTTCATATCAATTGACTTTATTTGATTTGAGCATAGGCCTTAATAATAATTATTATTAATTATCGAAATTGCGGCTTCCAGGAAATTACAGAAGTATCAGGATTTGGCCCGTGGGTATGAGGTTGTTCCCGTGGCCATGGAGACGATGAATCCCGATGGAGCTATCTTTATAAATGGCATTGGCAGACACTGTGCCAGACAAACTGGGGTCAGCGCGAGACCTATTTTCTTAGGCAAAGGCTCTAGATCACTCTGCAATGATTCAACGCTGTATACTTTCGCGGCTCTTTTAACCCAGTAGATCTCGAGCAGCTGGGCGACGATTCAATTCGTACTTAATTGAATCGCTTTTATAAAACCCAACGGGCTCTTTACACCCAGGGTAAAAAAACTATAAAAAAATAATAATAATAAAGGTTCAACGTCTGTTTCCTCATCCAAGGATGATGTCAGGACGTCAGATGACGTGATAAATCAGTCATTCAGTCAATCAATCAGTGAATCAATCAATCAATTCACTTTCATATCTTTAATTTTATATCAGGGAAGAAAAAGTATTATAAAAGCTAAAGCCGAATTTAACGTCTAGCTATAGCTACAAATGTACGGAATAATATTTCATAATACGTGTAAATATCTTTTAGTAATGATATAGGCCTACAGTTTTCTATTTTCGTCACGCTTTATTTCTAAGAGTGTGTTTATTATTTACCAATGTGTCTTATTAATTAATATAATTTTATTATGTCTATTTATATCTTTATTGTGTCCTATAATATGTCTCATATATCTTTCACTGGGATTTCAATAATATCATCATTAGCATGCATTCATTGTTTTTAGTTTGCATGCACTCAGGGACTAAATTAGGAATATTCATCAACAACAAATAAGTGTATCAATAAAACGACGTACTGTAAAAATGCCACTTGTTTTTTAAACAAGTGGCATTTTCAACAAGTGGCATTTTCACCTTGAGCCTCTAAGAAGCACGATTACAAGAGCACGCCACGACTCCCAGCACTAGTGTCCCTGATGTCATCGTCAGATGATGAACCAGACGTTTAATTCGCATCGATTGATTGATTGACTAAACGAACAGTCGAGAATAAAATGAATTGTCTAGGGAATTCCTAAACCGGTATGGCCCACCTAGCCATCAACCAGTTTTAACTTTGAAAGATTGATTAGTCTATTTAACTCTATTACTGTACATAGGCCTAGATGTCGTGCATTGACTAACTTTACCATCAAACCACCATCAAACCACTCCACTAAGCTATCCGCTCTAGTCGTCTCTTGCCAACACATGCGATTTGACATGTAGTTCAACGTCCAATTCTCAATTTTTATCGAAACTACCCGATAAAATTGTCAAGTCATTGCAAGGCGCTAAACTACGCAAAAACATAATGTGAGCAACATTATCATATTATTGGTAGCTCTGATTAATAAATCTTATAATTATAACGCTGGCATCGTTTCATTTAATAATATTCAGGTAGCATATGTCCAACATGAGCCTATTTCAGAATAATCACTTTCATATCACCGTAGATAGAAAAGTAATTTAAGCAAATTTATGAGACTGTTTTACCAAACGAAACGTACGTCGTTTCACTGTACTGTGTTCGGTGAAAGCAAATTACGTCTGCAATTATTTTCTGTTTAATAATCATTATTTAGAATACTTCGAGACGATTCGTAATTTAGGCCTAATAGCCAATGTCTTTTATTAAAAGCATAATACCCAAACAATATGGCATGTCTAAACGATACGCCTAGATATAATACCATATTTCCAATGTTTGGGATGTCTGTTCTAGTGGATGAACAATTATTAGTAGCAGTGGCGGCGCCAGACCGTCGGAGCAGCCAGGTCATTAATTAAAGGCAGGTCGGAAAATGGTAATATGCTATAGCAATATAATAATTATAATTATATGAGGCAGGTCTGGTTACAAGGTCGGACACTAGGTCGGAAGAATTTTTACCAGGTAATTTGACCTGGTGTGGCGCCGCCACTGATTGGCAGTTTATTTAGACTTTTAATTTCTCAGTGGCTCAAAAATAATTATCGGTATATTGTCATTAACTTGAAGTTACAAAACACGATGTCCTGTTAAACCCCTGAACAGCTGATCAGAAAACCGAAAATGATATTAGTTAAAACATTGCATTACAAGTTGAAACATTACATTTGGATCGGTAGAACGGATTGGATTAATTAATTAATTAACTTAACTTAATCCTTACGTACGAGCAGTATGATTTAATTGTTGAACGAGTCAGTATTAACTTAAAATATTTACATAAATTGTTATTTGGTCATATCAATGCTCCACAGTAATAATAACCATAATTAATAATAATCATTATTATACAAATAATAAACCTAATGGGCCTAATAATAATAATAAGCTCAGCTCAGCTCAGATAGAACAAGTCGCCATCACAATTTGAACGACACAATTTGGCGAGCACTTTAGCTTGCGGGATTCCATCAGTGAAGGAACCGGTTGGCTTGTCCAGGTCTGACGGGAAGCGTCCCGACGGCATGACATTAGTGCCTTGGAGCACTGGCAAATGTGCCGT
>JAQFZF010004145.1:0-10776 GCA_034695365.1 Enchytraeus norvegicus
GGCCTATTTAACGGGTTATTAAAATTGTAAGTTATTAAAATGAAAAGTGTTTCTTAGTTACTGGAGCAGTTGTTTGAATAATGAGAAATAATATCCCCCAACTCCAATCCCCGCTAACCACCCCCCTAGTAATAGTGCGGAAAAGTTGTGACCAACTTGTGTTCTAAGTAATATGTACAAATCTAAAAAGGTATCTTACAAGATCTTACCCTGCCATCGAGGTTCTGAATAAAGGGGGGGGGGGTCCAGTGGCTCTCAAAATACAAATTTCGTTTTTTGCCATCTTTGACGTAATTTTGTGATGATTTCTAAATATTTTGGAGAAATGTATATAAATTTGCCCACCCTTTAGAGTGCATAACATACTATCAAATAAGATATAATACGAAATTATTTAACAGTAAATTAAATAATTTCGTATTGCATCTTATTAGATAGCATATTATGCACTCTAAACGGTGGGCGAATATATTTTTGTTCAAAATATTTAGAAATCATCAAAGAATTGGTCCAAAGATGGCAAAAAACGCAATTGGTATTTTGAGCGACTGGCCCCTCCTTCATGCAGAGCCTCGGTGGCAGGGTAAGATCTTGCACGATACCTTTAAAAATTTACATATTGGTTAAAACATATAGTCACAATTTCTCCGCACTATTACTAGTCAAAATTAAACAAGAAGTGAAATCGATCCACTATATTGGTCAAGGTCGAAGAAGACGGCGACCTTGACTAAGAAAGATGGTTGGATGAGATTGTGACATTAACAGGTAGAAAATAGATGAATTTATGATTCTCACTCCAGAAAGGTCCGAGTGGAAAACATTTTCGAAAACTGGTCGTTTACAACATTTTTGACCGGTATTCAGAACAGAAGTCGTCCGAATGGTCCGGGGTCCACTTCTTTACGTACCCGTTATATCGGACGAAAATAATAACAGCAGTAAACCGTCAGTTATTAAATAATCTGTACTAATTTAGTGTTTTAATAATTATATTATTTAACATTATCCACAATAATTGGAGTAACATTCCTCAATATATATAAATTCGGATAATAATTTGAGTCAATGTTAGTGGTGTTTCAAGGGAATATTTAGATATATTTGGACATTTCTTACCCCATAGCAAATTTTGAATTTGTGACGCAACGACAAATATTGACCGTATTTTAACTTTATAACCTCTGACAGGGTGTCCAGGTAGATCATATTGTATTGCAGTTCTACACGTTTCAGATCATCGTCATCAACAAAATATTAATTTTGACTATTGACTTTTAATCATGATAGATTAGAGCATTACAATTTCGGGGTATAAAATGAGATTTGAAGGACGCTGTAATTGAATAAAATTATGTTTATGTCCTCCATAGAATTACACGAATTCTATACTTGATACACAGCAGGGTTCTCTACTAACGCCAGAGCAGATTAGTTTACTCACCAATCAGCATATCCATTCACAACATTTCCAGTGTTGGGTCCGGGATAATTTTCAACCAAAAATTGCACGTATTTCGTAAGAACCGACAAACGCAGACACTGGGGAAGGCATTGCAAAAGTACTCGGAAATCTATATTTTCCTTAAACAATGGCATCAATTTAGAATTGGAATTAGCAAGAACTTAGTGATCAGACGGAGTTATTGGGTTTATCGATTGTGTGCTCATTAGAGAGCGAGATAGTTGATTTAGTGCATGAATTCTTGCCTCAGACCTACCACGTGGCAGTGCACTGGATAGATGGATAGATAGACACAGCATAGTTTTCTACTCAGGGTTTTCTACGCAGCTTAATTCTCTGCTCCAGCCACAGCTGAGATCTCAACTCACATCACAGCAGAGTTCTCTCCCTACGACCCCGCAGAGTTCCCTCCTCATGGCACAGCAGAGTTTTCTGCTCAAGCAACACCAGTGTTTTCAACTCACGCTGAGTTCTCTACTCAAGACACGGTAGGACTGATGTAACTCAGTCTACTCACTAGACGTCCTCTACTCACGTCACAGCATTGTCCTCTACTCACGTCACACCAGAATCCTCTACTCATATCACATCAGAGTTTTTTCTCTCGCCACAGCAGTGTTATTAACTTACGTGAAAGTATAGTCCTCTACACTGTAGAGGACTGTAGACTCTCACTGTAGACTCTACACCCGCTTCACCAGAGTCCTCTGTCCACACCACAGCAGAGTTATCAACTTATGGAATAGCATTGTTCTCTTACGATGCCACAGATGTTCTCTATTCACTACAGAGCAGAATTCTGTACTCCTGCTAGGCTGCTACACAAGAGTTCTCAAGAAACGCCACAAAAAAGTACTCTACTCACTCTCTTACACTTGAGTTTGCTCGACCTCAATCAGTATCATTTCTGCAACGATGGTCGTCACCCGAGTCTCACTCGAGCTCTTTTACTTCCCTGCTCAGTTATGTGAACTGAACTTTTTCTTTGAGAAATCCATTCTAGTTATACAAAATGGTAAACTTGACGAATTAATATTTCTTGGGTAACATCTGCATTCATTTGGTTTCCAGGATGTTGGTTACTCTGCCTTTGACCTGTCACATGTCCAAATATAGGACTCTCAGCTGATTCTTTATGACAATCAATATCACTCTTAACACTGGCCAATAATTTTCCTTTCGAGGGATCAGCTTGTCTGGCAGTACCTTAGATAGGCATGGGCATGCAGACCCCTGTTATTGCTACACCCCTAGCCGACCAGTCCGTATCCCATGACTCTCTCTTGCCTTATCTACCATGCTATCGCCATTCTGTAGAGTGAAATAGTGATTGTCCGATGATTTGTCGTTCGTTACAATGTGGTTGATTCATAGTAATTTGATTCATTGTGGTTTCAGTAGCACTCCGCTCATTCCTTTCTCTATTCTGTAAGATTGAGACTTGACGCTACCGATAATGATGCGTGAAGTTAAATTATTATTCCCAGGGTTACTGCCATTGGCAGTGTTTGATTTTTTCATTAACTGCGAAACCACTAGACGGCTCATTGGTCCCCAAAGACTTAACTAGCGATGTCTGGTGGCCGACACTTCTCTCCTTAGCCACAGCTGACTCGTAGACGATCGGAGCACCTCCACACTTGACCCTGTTGGTGACCCTGTACACGTGCCGCCACCTCCTGCGCTGAAAGAGGAGACAGGCTATGAGGGAGAGAGAGAGGAAGGCGACCAAGAGAACGGTGAGAGTCGCACCTAGACCTGTTCTCTGCTGACGAGTCAGACTGTTCCAGAGGCTTGCTAGGGACCAGCCTGTTCTCCACTCTCCATCCTTCTCGTGTTCTACAGCCGTAGAACAAGAACAATTCGGTGACAAGTTTATGGACTTCTATGTACATGTACAGCAGAGATGGACGTTAGTATACCAGCAAATAAACTAGAAACTAGCGACAGCTACAGAATTGATCGGCATAAATGAAGCAAATAACGTTTCAAATCTATTCAAATGAAGTGAAGTCACCTGTAAAGCATAAGCTGCCAGTAGCATGGCCGACATATTTTTGTGTCGATACAATTTTATATCAGGCGGTGCTTTAGCGATAATGTTGTGGGCTAACTAGTTGTTGCGTGATCGTTTAACTTTCTGCAGTAAGTGCACAGTACATCGGCTGTTGCGTCACTTAGAGTACTGAAACATCAACAGAAGTGAGTTTACTCCTGTTATAAATGTAATCTTATTTAAAATATCAATACTTTTTTTATAATTGCGCACAAAATTCAAATTGTTCCAATTTTTATCGTGCATAACAAAAGTTGTAATATAAAAGTTGCAATCATTGCATCCGTATTATAGCTTTTGACTACATTTGAATGATCTGAAGACTACAAAACAGAAATAATTATAAGATTCTATGTATAAATCATATTTCATGTCAATTATTTAATAAATAGTTGATCTCTGACGAAATTTCAGGTATGGCTACTCGATTAAAGCAAGGTTTTATGAGTTGTGTTGAAATGCGGGGATAGTGCTAAACCTATATTGCCACCAGCTTCCATTCTCTATATATTATGTAGCTTGAAAAGACAGCCTGGCTCGGTAAAACATGTCACTGAAGAAGGCAGGAAATAAGGTTTGACAGTTTGCGATAGCAGAGAGCTAGTCCGTGCCAGTCTTCGAAATTGTCGCTTGAATTCCAGTGACTTAACTTAAGTTAATAGCATCCGAAGCTTATTTGTTGACAGAGGCTTCGTAAGGGCGATTCACAGTGCCAATCAAGCCTGTCTAAGTCTGTACCCCAGTGTATATGTTCTGAATTACTCCAAAGTCCAACAGGACATTATCACATGTTACTGAAGGAGGCAGGAAATAAGCTTTGACAGTTTGCGGTAGCAGGGAGCTAGTCCGTGCCAGTCTTCGAAATTGTCGTTTGACTTCCAGAGACTCAACTTACGTTAGAAGCAACCGAAGAAGAGCTTTCTTTGTTGACAAAGCTTAGTAAATGCGATTCACAGTAGCAATCAAACCTGACTCATTCTGTACCCCTACTGTATATGTTCTGAATGACAAGTCCAACAGGACTTGTCTGAGGATCAGTGGTACTCAGGCGACAAATAAAGACAAATGAAGACTGGCTTTTATAAGCTCCCTGCTATCGTGAACTGTTGAAGGTTATTTCCTGCCGATTCCAGTGACATATTTCACCGAACCAGACTCTTTGTTATGCTTCTTTGCAAGGTATATTATAGAGAATGTAAAAACCTGGAGCGTGTGGAAATCTAAGTTTAGCACTGTCCTCGCCTTTTCAGGACAACAGCCTCTATTCGTTGCTTCAGAGTAAATGCCATACCTGAAATTTGGTCAGGAATCAACCATTTATGAAGTAATTGACATGAAATATGATTTATACGCAAAGTATAATAATACACGCTTTTGTAGTAGTCAAATGTAGTTAAAAACTTTAATACGGATGCAATGATTGCAATTTTCATACAATAATATAACAACTTTGACACCCATTGAGTGTTTCAGTACTCTGAGCGGCTCTGCAGCCGATGCACTGTGCTATAGTAACTGCCGAATGTTAACGTTGACGTAATCTGCCTAGTAGCTTTGTCAGCGCACAACATTTTTACTAAAACACTGCTTGGTGTAAAGTTTATTCATCAGTACTACTGGCAGCTTATGCTGTACTGGCGACCTAATTTAAATCGCTTTGAAACATTATTTGATTAATTTATACTGATCAATTCAGTACCTGTCCTGAAGTACATGAACTAGCGTTCATCTGCTGGTATACTTAACTTCCATCACTACTGTATAAGAAGAATAAAATTTCAATTTACTGTGTGATTGAAATCAAATTAATTTTAACGACAGGCCTGGACAAACTACTGCAACGGGATGCAAGCAGCACGCGGGACGTTTCATGGAGGCCCGTGAGTGCATAGCTCAAATGAAGAAATGACCACGTTAAGTTCATTACCACGTTGCAAGAAAAGGATTATTGCCCGCTCACGACATGATTGATGATAGTCAAAACTTAATTTGTATTGAAGCGAAAGCGATTTAATCTAGCAAAACTCTTGACTACACGCTGCTCTAGAAATATTCTCTAATGTAACTGATACCTAAATCTGAAATAGCAATTACAATTCAATCAAAATGAGGATTTAACTTACTCTTCATCACACGGAGGCTTTGCCAGGAATAATTTCGAGTGAGGGCGACATCAAGCGGACAATGAAATTGTATTTGGACAATGCAATTTCATGTTAGAACATCTTAATTCATTGATTTATAGGAAAATTCAACGTCGTAGCGTTGTTTTCCAGGGGCAATATGATAAATCTTAGGAGATCGATCCAGAGTACTAATCCATAATTGAAATAAAAATAATAAAAATAATAATACATCATTTTCAGCAATACATTGCTGAAAGACATTGGTGAATATGCTCAAAGATGATCTGATTCTCATCAGATCATCTTATGCAGACACAGGGGAACAGTTTGGCTGTGCTGAACGATGTGAACTTCGTTAAATTGCCTTGTGAAGAGCATGAAATTGAGGTTAATCCAGTGGCATCGTCTTCAATTCACTGTCAGGATGGATATTATCTTGGCCGTCGTACTTCAGTCACCTACAATTCCAATATTTTACAATACCTCATATTTTCAGTGACAAAATGATTGCTACAGAAGGCCGTCATCGAACATAGCAGTAGTCCTGAGACTATTGCTTGGTTTTGAATGAATTCCGCGTTGTTACGCGTTAAACCAAGCGGTTTGCGTTAAACCAAGCGGTTTGCTATTTAACCGAAATCATTGAATCTAGTTAATTGATTCTAGTGTACAGTAGGATTTGATGTGGAGGATGGGAAGTTGAGTTCAGTAGCCTTTTTTGTGGCAGGTTAATTCTCTTAGATTGGTGCCTCTGAATTGTGGAGGCAGAACGAGAGCATGGCCAATTCAGATTGGTTTTCATGTATTTTTTAATTACACGAAACCAAGAGTAACCACGTGTTGTACAACTGTTACTAGTGTATTACATAGTGACTGTTTAGTGGAGGATCTAGAAAAAGAGAAGAAAATTTTGTGTGGCAAATGTACGCGCTTTATTTAATATATTGCACGTAAAGTCATCGACATTTGCTAGGGGGTCGATTCTCTTTTTGCGACAATAAGAGTTTTCTTGGGGGGGACCTTGCGCTATAAGTTATTTGACATTTTGGGGGATAAACCCCACTGCATGCAGGAGTTAGCCTAAATATCAAGCGGGACTATTTCTTGCAATATAGTAAGTGAATGCAAGAACTGTAAGTGCTGCCTTCCTTCAATTACAACCGATGTAGAAGTGAATCTCCATCAATGACGTAGTGATCAGTCTTTGACATTCGCTCATGATTTCTCCGGTTGCGACTGTACTTCAGGTATTTACGGGGTCAGCCAGAAATAGTTTTCTTAAAATTAGTCAATGGGGATCCTGTCTTTCGGAATTACTTAGGAACCAACTGTGCACCAAACAAGGATCAAGTGACTGTAGAGACCACGGGTTGCACAGCCATAGTATTAATGTTTTATAAGGCTGATCCAGTCTGAATCTCTATTGTCACTACGTCACGTCATAGCATCCTTTCTAAGAAAGTGTTTACAGCAAAGACCTTTGTGTGAACGGAAAGACTTCAACAGCGTCTGTCACTAAATTTCATGCTTGGCGAGTGTATTATCAAGTCATGGAGTGGTTGTGCCAGAGTGAAAAATGAATCGAACGGAATGGGGATGGGTTGTACTAGGTGAAAAATTAGTCCCAGACATGATGGACATTGACCCTGCCTCAGACCCACTCGTAAAAATGATACGATGCACCTTCACTACGCATTGCAACACTTTACAATGTACATGTAGCTGTAGAAAGCATGGGCTAGACTGCACCACAGCTTATGGACAGTGTCAAAAATGGCTACTGTAACAATAGTACACAGGACCCAGTTTGTCATGATGAAGAGAACTGCTTTAGGATAATCGTATGTTACGTGTGTATGGCGGAGTTTTTTTAGAAGGGGGTCAAAATTCATTTAACATGCTACAGTGAGCTTTCTTCGATAATGGCAGGCATAAACAAATTTACATCGGCTTGGCCAAGGGTCCAAAGTGATGTTTTAATTGGCAAAAAGTGATGAATTTTACGTGATTAATTTTTACTTCTGATTCGGTTTCCCTGTGGTCCATTTACTATATGAATCATAAATCTAAGTGAAATAAACGCAAGTCAGCATGACATTGAGGTCTATTTACAGCCGCCATCTTGGTTTTCTGCAATATTGACTAATTTTCGAGGGTCCGATTTCTGTCTACTTTTGGTCAGTTCATCTACATACAATATACTAAGAGAAAAGGCAATAATATTTATCTTGCAATTTTCTGGGGGTCATTCGTCATATTTACCCTATTATCATCCGTGAATATATGCCTTTTATAGCTGACTACAGCCTCATCAAGAGAACAAAAGTTGCAACTTTGATGGACATGCACACTTTCAACCATAGGGGATGGCCCTCCGCTCTGTTGATAAATAGAGTTAAATTTTTGCATGCGTTTAATCTTTTACCTACTCCCTCCTCAGCATTTGAAATGTTAGCAATTACAGGGTGGGTTTTAACAGGGGCGTTTATCCCCCCTGGCGCATCAAAGCAAAAATCCGCCCCCCCCCCGACCTCTATACTGCCCAGCCAATACAAACCTACCCTCTCGGGGGTCGGGACCTTTCCACTCCCCCTACCCTTTTCCATCTACAGTTCTACACCTTACAATCGCCTTCCCTTCTACCAGATCCTACATACCTGTCCTCCTTCCTTCCCTCTCACACTCAATAATATGGATAAACTGTCCACGCACAATTGTATAGACTAATTATTGCTAGACCTACAACACCTTACAATTTCAGAATTATTATAAGTCTCACTGTGACGGTGTCTGTACGTGTGGCTTGTCATGTTTTTGACTATTTTTAGTTTACTGAATGCACGTTCAGCTTTCAGCTGAACAGCTTGGGCCTTGAAACAATCAAACTGCAAAAGACGCTGTAGGCCTACAGCATGATCAAATTCGGATATCCTGACCGCTGTGAGAGCAGGTGTAGCAGTTTGATGAAACTGTTTGTGAGCTGCTGTGATAGATTGTGAGCCATCCTCGTCTCCTTATTCATAATTGTCTTCATATTCGCTCTCACGCAATACACTGGCATTATCCTGTGATCAGCATACCGAACATGCAACATCATCGCATGTGCTCGTCGAATTCTAACACACCTCATGGTCTTTAGTATCAGTAGGCCGATATTCCAGAGCCGATCACCACTTTTCATTGGAGTAGACACCGAAATTGGACAGCAATCTGTATGTCACTCTGAAGTGTGACAGCTGATGAGCAATTGATTTGATCATGATCCACTTCATACAGTTCACAAATATTTTTTATGTCTTCACTGTGTATCTGGCGCTTGTCACTATCGCGTAAACTAGATGGTGTGAAATGCTGTGAATAGCGACAACAGTTACTGCTAAATGAATACTATATTCTGATCATCAGAGCGGCTCTCAAATTGCTGCGATAACTCATCTTGTAAAAAAAGTTCCAACTTTAAAACGTTGCAACAGTTGTCTGGTTACGCTTTCATCTCCCGTCCCGTTTCCGAAAATGTTCTTCTACTTACGCTGCAGCTCGGCAGGAAAATCTGCATTGACACCATGCTTAAAGGCAAAGTTGTTGCATCGGTGCAGATTCGTTGCAATTCTGAGTCCACATTCTGCCTCAAATGTTCGAATTCCTTCCTGCAATGATGAACAACGGTTGCAGCTGCTGCCAAGTCAATTGTCGCACCTTGCTGAAACCGGGATGCCGGACCTATAATTCCGTACACAACCTTCAAGATTTTCATGCACATTATCATCTGAATTCTGAAGACCTACTGCACCAGTGATAGTTTCACTATCACTTTTGGGTTGGTAGACAGCACCAGCAGTGCTGCGAGGATCTCGTTAAACCGAGTCAACACAGTTTCAATAGCTGCTTCAGCGCTTGTTCCAGATCGTCGTCGACACACGTTTGATCTGCATTTTTAAACAATTCTTGTCTTGTGCTTTCATAAATACGTCATTTCGTCGATGACCGTTCATGAAAGTGTACAACTCTTCAATGGTGCCAAGTGTGTTTCTGACATCTGAACAACAACTCGTAACCTTGTTCAATGTTCATGACAAGACTGAGTCACGAACAAGGTCACGTCTCATAACAACAATGTAATTCCCCCCAGGAGCCTTAAAAAAATCCCCCCCTTGCCCAAAATGGAAGCAGTTTGCTTCCACTGCCTATTGTGTAGAAGCCCCTGCCTCCCCTGCCTCTGTGAACAAAAAACTCTTCTTCCGATGTTAACTAACATATTAGTTAGGTCAATGGAAGTCAAGCGACAATATATTATGAAGACTGACTCGGACAAGCTCCCTATTATCGCGAACTGTTAACGCTTATTTCCTGCCCCTTGCAGTAACATAATTCACTAAGCCAGACTCTCTTGCTTCTTTGCAAGGTATATGATAGAGAATCTAGACATCTGGAAGCGTGTGGCAATCCAAGTTTAGCTTTGTCCTTGCCCTTTCAATACACCAGCCTCTATATAGGCCTACGTTGCTTCAGAGTAAGTAACCTACCGCCATGCCTGAAATTTCGTCAGAGATCAACCATAAATTAAATAGTTTACATCAAATATGATATCTGCATAGGCCTCATGAAACTTTTACAATACGTTAGCTTTTATAATCATCAAAAGTAGTCAAAAGCTTGAATGGGAATGCAGCGATTGCAATTCTCATACAATGATGTAACAACTTTGACACTCGTTGGCATATGCATGACAGAAATGTTACAATTTTGACATTTTTCACAATTATTAACAATTTATTGGATAGGCCTACTTTTAATAAAATTATATTAATACCTGGAATAAACTTACCTCTATAGACGAGATGTAACATTCAATTCACCCTATATTCATATGTCGTATCAGTACAAATGGTTCGGTTCATTTATAACCGGTAGTGCATATTTAATATTACAAACTTTAGAGAGTGCTAACATTCAATAGGATTCTAACGTGTTGTTGTGAAGCACATATATTCAGTGATGGGCAATAGTTAACTAAAAGTAGTTAACTAGTTAGTTAAACTACTTCAGAGGTATGTTAGAGCAAAAGTTTAACTACTTTTTTTAGTTTAGTTAAAAGAGTAGTTAAACTACTTTTTTTTAGTTAGTAACTA
>JAQFZF010004146.1:0-10774 GCA_034695365.1 Enchytraeus norvegicus
GATAAAAATCCGACCTCTCAATCTTCAAAAGGGGGGGTCCGACCCCCCCCCCCAACCCCCCCAGCAATTCGCACCCTAGAGTAACGTGGAGCAATGTTAAACAGAATCTTGTCGAGTTATAAATACCAGCTCTCTTCCCCCCTCACCAACCCCCCACCCCACCCCCATAAAGTCGTCACTGCAAGTTATTGTGGGTAATAAATAATTTAACATTCGCTGACAACAACATGTGATGCGGAAACAGACGTTAAAGTAAAGTTTTATAGCTATTCATAGTAGCCTAGCCTTACAATCAGTGCACATTTTCATATCCTATATTTCGTGAACCGGTGACGGATTCATGGGGGTGTGGCGATTCCCCCCCCCCCCGCTCCCCTAGAAGCCCAAAACAACCTACATTCTGATAAGTTCATGGTAGAGAATACCAGGAATCTGCTTATATCTGGTAGCAAATAAAAGGTATACATCGGGTAAATTCTGATTGTTAAATACCATGGTTATTTTTGGTAGAAAAATATCAGGATTATTTTTAGTAGAACATACCAGGGAATGTTGTAAATATAGCAAATGATACAAGCATCTAATTTTTTATTGAAGAGCCCTCCCCCAAGAATTGGTATGAAACGCCACTGGTGCGAAGGTGACTAAGGAGCCTCACATGTTTCACATGTTCACGGCTCGGTTGGCTTCTCGTTATCCTTAGAGATAAGGGGTTACGCCGGCATGTTTTATTTCACTCATGCATGGGGAGGTAATTTGGTAGCATTAACAGTTCGCTAGATAACCTCATCACAACTATCTTTTGATATAATAGCATCATCTGAAAATACTACCCCGCGCTGGATGCCTTTGATTTGAGTGTGTTTACCGTCAAGTTCAGAAGAACAATGGAAGGAAAAACGATTCGATCAATTCGAGATAACGTTAGTCAATTATCGTAAACGGTTACTGTTAAAGAAATTCTTTTCGGTCATCCCTACACAATACGTAATATTAGTCGATAGTTCAAATGCATGAGACTGATAAAGACAAATGGGTTTATGACGAACTCGTTTATCATTGATAAAGTTCTTGCTTTGATCCTAGATTATAAAAGGCTGATGCAGGATTTCATTTGTAGTAAAGGTCAAACTCATCTGTTCTTCTCATAGTTGTGAAATATGTATTTTATGTATTTTATATTTTTTTACAAATACATGTATTTTTCTGTATTTTATTTTTACTTTGCCGTATTTCATGTATTTTATGTATATTATATTTGAGGAAAAATACATGTATTTTACTGTCTTTTATTTCTACTTTGCGTATTTCACAGCTATGGTTCTTCTGATTAGCATACACCGCTGTTGAATAGCGTAGTCGGTAACACGCTTGCTCGACAAGCAATTTAGATGTGACGGGTTCGAGTCACTTCAAGTTCCAGTCAGGTCCGACTCTGACAGTATCCTTCGATATATCGACGTTCCTGACATCGCTTTCGGGTGAGGAACCGGACGTTAAATCCTCATTGATTGATTGATCGATATGGAAACAGACGTTAAACTTAGATTATTTGATTGATTTATCAGGACACTCTCTGGCTGACTGCACGAGCTAGTAGAATATTTCTGACTATAGGCCGTCTTTATTGTTATTATTATAGTCATGTATTTATTTGCTTGCATAGATAAGGCAGTTGGAGATGCGTCATTTACTTTAATTGAATCAGCGATACTGAAGGATTACATACATGTATGCAGATGATATATCATGATCTCTGATATCAAGTTCGTATTGCACCCTTCTATCGAGCACCCTTTAACCAAAGCCAAGCCAACCAGCACAACAAAAGATTCACGACACGGTGCAATACCAGTATCATCATAATTTGTCATCGCCTTCTGAACAACAATAACAACAACAACAAAACAACAAAAACAACAGTTGTAGTGCTTCTGTCGTCATCCATGATAACACCGACTACCGTTAAGCCAAATCCAATCCAACACGCGTAACAAGAGATTCATGAAAGATGCAATACCGTAATCAAGGAAGCTACCATAGTCATCTAAGATCTTAGCATGTTGTTGGATAAATAGAAGGCTCATAAATGGTGCTAAGCCAAAATCCAGGAAATAAATCCAATCGTAAAATGATTTCTTGCAGGAGTATCGTCATTCTCTGTCAGCTAGGAATTATTTTCTTCATTGAAGCCAAACCCGTAGACGATCAGGCTAATGGTTCTACTTTATTTTATGAGGTCCTGGGTTCGAATCCTGGTCAGGAAGTTGAGTCTGGAACTGATTCTAATAAAGAAGATACTCCGTTAGTAATTGAAATCCAAGTGAAGAGAAACCATGAGATTGGTTCTAAACAAATATCGAATGCAGAAAGATCTCTTACATTTGAATCGACTGGAAGGTCAAAAACAATTCAAAATCTTCTAAAACTGCCACAAGATGTGACAAGATCGAATAATTCCGTTACTTCAATTGTTGATAATAATAAAAATATAGGGGTTACGTCCGTAACCTCATCCTGGGATGATGTTAAGGTCAACACACAACATGATGCAACAGAACCACAGCCTAGAGCAACATCGTCAGTTGTACTACTTACAACAGTTGGACTAGGCAACGGCGAACAAGTGCAACATGTGGTAACATCGAATGATTTAGAAGTCCAGCATGTGATACCTTCAAATGATATGGGCGTACAACAACATCATGCAGGAACATCATCAGTGGTACAACTTACAGCAGCACATGATAAGGGTGAACAGCTACAACATGTGATAACCTCTAATGTTAATACTATTGGCGTACAAAAAGCTTATACAAAAACATCAAGGCAGAGTTATAATGTAGGGCTGAAACATTTGAAAACATCCAGACACACTGTGAGTGATAATAATAATATTAATAAAGGTCTTCCGCCCGTTTTCTCATCTAGGGGTGATGTCAGGGACGTCTCAACTGCACAAACGCTGACGACATCACCTCAAAATATTGCAGAGGAGTCACAACATCCAAGACCATCTTCACAAAGTTCGAAGGCACAAAATCTTAAATGGTCAATTACATCTGAACAGAATTCGCCAGCATCTATTCCAGAAGTAACTTCATCTCTATCAGATGAAGTTCCATCAGTGTCTGGGAGAGAGGTAGGGATATCTACATCCACTCAGAGCAGGCCTATGGCTACCCACATGCCAAGTGCAGAGACACAACCGATTAATAGAAAACATACCGAATCTGCAGTAACTTCCAAAATGTTATTGCAGTATTATGATAGCAATGGTATAGGTTTATTGTCCACAAGCATCGATCATGTTGGATTCGCTGAAATACAAGTGGCAACTATGCAACCTCAAAATTCAAGAGGACGCACAGAGGAATTTCGTTCCAGTGATAGGATAGAGTGTGCCAGCACCACGGCTGGCACCCCGGAACAACAACAAAATCAACAACACAATCTGACAGCCAAAGATAACCCATATCTCAAAAGTGGCACTGCAGAAGGAGCAAACCCCAGCAGTGCTAGTGCAGAAGGATCAAACCCCAGAAGGCAGCAAAGAAGACAGATCATGCACACAACACTTCCCCCACTCATAGATCGCCTACTCCTGCCCATACCCTCTAACTTCATAGCCTGTGAGTTGAGGGGTATATGCGGCCCGGCCCAAGAGCCTACAGGGTCGGGCGCTGTTCCCCAGGGCTATGCCAGGAACTGCTACTGCGATGCTTTGTGCACGGTGTACGACGATTGTTGTAAGGACTACAAAGGTCCAGCTGGCTGGGGTGCTGGGGTAGGAAATCAGTCTACAGAGAAGGTATTTTAAGCGTATTATTTTAATTAATTTTTTTCTATTTGTGTATTTTAACACGTGACATACTCACAGAATAGTTTAGTTTCCTAGTTGCTGTTTTTATTGCCACTCCATAATTAATCGCACCTTTGCCTTTTGATAGCCCGACAACACTGAACTAGTCAATGTATACGATAAACCTTTACACACTCAGGGGTTATTCTTTCGATGACAAACCTGGGATTCGATCATATATCAATTCATTCTGAGGCGAACACTCTACCATTTCCTCAAAACCCACTGATAATTCTCGTGTTGTCTTCTAGCAAGCAACCTGCTTTACTATTCAATACTATAATAGCAGTCAGTGTACATTTACCAATACACGCTCTGGCGACTACACTAGATGCCGAATAACTCGCCATCCGGCGAGATCAATAGCGGTACGCTATTTTTAGTTTTTATCACTGACGATACATCATCCAATAATGGTTATCCATGTGTAGCGGCTGTAGCGTGTTCAATGGGGCATTAGGGTCATGGGTCGAATTGAGTTGCATTGCATGCTGTCAATCCGGATTTCATCTCTGCTCCGCTGTATACACCATACAGTGTATAGGCTATTAAGTCTGATATAATTAGATGTTTTGTGTAATTTTAAATCTGATCATAAATGTAATATAATTAACTGGTGATTTACCAATACCATGAAATATTGAGTTGTATCTCAAAGTCTCACTTGGAATTTCCATACTTTTAACTCATTGGACTAGCATTTTATTGATATAGGTCAACAACATCGGGATGAGGTTTGAGTGTGTTTAACCCCAAAGTTCAGAAGCACTGCCGTGACTAAGATTGAGGTTGTGCTTAGCTGTATATTATAGGGCAACGAATAAAGACTTTGACAGAAAGTTTTATTGATACTATTTATTGATTTTATTGATAAAAGTCTTGCTTCTCTACTTTTATAGGAGATGAACGATGGTACAAGTTCACAATCATTGTTAAATTTATCATCTCCACCATTATACTCCCCAATATCATCATCGGAGAGTGAAGAAAGCAAAAAGACTTCTTCAGAGCAGGAAATATGGGCAGCAGCGGCAGGCCTGGATCTACCCAAATCAGCCATATCTTGCCAGCGTATGCCAGGGTCTCTAGGGGGCAGATCTGAATTGGGTTCAGGGGGTAATAGTGGGTCTAATGAGCTCTACGTGGTCACTAGGTGTACGGCTAAGTTAGGACTTTCAGGGGGTGCTGATAGCTCAGCGGGGATGGAGACCCCCTCCTACCTGGCTGAGAGATGTGAATGGGAACCACCGAGTGGATCTGGGGGAGCTGAGGTATGGTTCTACATGTTGTCCATTTCTCTCTCTTCCTCTGTTACTAGGTAGTAGGTAGATATGAGTGTGTTTAACGTCAAGGTTCAGAAGCCCGAAAGGCTTCTCTTCAAGACGGTTCAACACAATAGAACACTACCGTCAAAAGATTGGGTTAAGCTTATTACAGCTTTTCACTCCACAAAGCGCCCTGCTGTCTATTACAGACCACTGAGTTGGAGATTTGCTTGATTTTCCTCTATTACTCTGCATGTTTAGTCTGCATGCTGACTGTCTTTTTTACGTGGACCTTTACAATTAATTGTGCTATTGGTTTTGGTCGACCTGCTGTAAATATCATCGTTCTTGACATTATTTCTAGATGTTAGATAGGATATTCATTTTTAGATAGGATTTTCATTTCTAGATAGGATATTCATTTCTAGATAGGATAATCATTTCTAGATAGGATATTCATTACTAGATTGGGTATTCATTTCTAGATAGGGTATTCATTTCTAGGTATGGTATTCATTTCTAGATAGGGTCCTGGACACCGATTTTAAGAAACAGGCATACAAGGAGGGACATTAATTTGTCAAACTAAGCATACTCTATTGATGTTCTTTCATTGTATTGTATACCTACATTGTATTGTATATTGTAATGTACTGTATTAATATCATTATATTGCATTAGATACCCACAGATCGGTTCTACAGGCTACCAGTGCGAGGCTCGGTTCCCCTAGGCCTGCTCTACCGTAACGTCTACTGCGCGGCATGCTCAGGTGAGACGGGCTATCGCTACTGGCGGGCCGTGCTGCGGTGCGGGGGCTACGCGCCGCCTGCGCCTGGCTGGGGCGGCAGCGCCCTGACCAATTGGACAACAGCGGAGGCCGTGCTTGAGCTGGTGAGGTCTGGGGCCTGCCCGGTCACCTTCGTGGCAGACGATGAGGAGTGGATGCCTTCGCCTAGACGATGCAAGGTAGAGTGCACTCGTATATTTACAAAAATACAATACATTACATGTTTAATAGGGCATTACTAACGTCTATTACGAATACATTACTACAGCGCCTCTCTATATTACGTAACTCACAGGCGTAAATTTTAAGATGAAAGGTGCTCTGTTCGATGAGCGAAAGCTCCCTCAGGAAATCTTTAAACCACTAACTTTAATTTGGCATTCAGGACTTTGCATTCCAACAGTTAATTATAATTTATGAATGCATGTTTTTGTTTACTGAAAATCTGTGCATAATGCAATATGGTGGTTATGAAATATAATAACTAAGTAATTTCAATTATACTGTTATATTAAGCATTGCTTTGAATGACATTTTAGTCTTTTTTGTAATCTTTCTCATTTGTCTTTCTTTTTCACTCTTTCATCAATTCATTCAATCAATATATCAGTGTTATATTTCTGCTATACTTGGCAACAAGTATGTAGTCCGTTATGCGGAGTAGACCTATAATGGATGTGGAGTGTTCAGTTTTGTACTGACAACTCCCCAACACGTTAGTTATTGTTCTGTTTCTGTAGTCCAACATAGGACGGTGTGACAGGACCTGGAAGGACAGGGCAGTGGCCAAGAGGTGCAAGGAGCGCACGGAGTACGTGTACGCAGGCACCCGCGCCTTCAGGAATAGGGACTGTGCCATCTGTAACTATGTCAATGAGACCTACCTACGATGCGAGGTTTGTAAACCTATTTTGAGAATGTATTTTGGTCTCTCTGGGATCTACCATTCTTTACTCTTTATCTGGGTAGATTTACCTGCCAATAGTTTCTTATTCTCTTCTTTCTATCTGATTAATTACCTGCTGATTATCTTTACAAAAAGATGGAACCATGGTGGTTAATAGTACAGTCTCCATGATGTCTCATCGTAAATTAGTTAGGATTTCTGTTATTGTCGATGATGGCCATTCAGTCAATCAATGAGGATTTAACGTTCGGTTCCTCACCCGAAGGCGATATCAGGGGCGTCCCAAAAGGAATGTGCAAATACAGTCAGCTTCGAACCACCAGAACACTCCTGCGAATGCATAAGCTGAAAATAACGCAATATCCCAAACAGTGAAAGTCCGTTAGCTGAGATATCCTGTTTTGATAGAGTATTTAAAAATTCTGCTGTAATATAATTCAATTTATATACAAATATGATTTATCTCATAATAATCCCATTTCTATATGTTGACTAGGATACGAGAATGACGTCACCGGGAGACTATGACGTAGGCCACCACAGAGTGACGTTGGAAGAGAACGTGCCTTACGTCATCACTCTTGACTTCAATCGTCGTCGAGCCAGTATCATCGCCAAACAGGCTGACACTAAATTCCACTCAAACCACGCCTCTCCTGGCAGCGATCCAACCTATCACGTCACAGAGAACATCGTCGACTTCCCATCGTGCCACGGTGGGCGCGTCTACGATCCCTTCAGTGGGCAGTGCCTTCTAATCAGCTGTCCCATTGGTCACGTGATCAAAGATGGCACCTGTTTTCCTTTAACCACTACCACTGCGACCTGGAAATCATTTCCATCCAACCAATTCCGTGCCACCACAAAGGAATATCATCCAGTGGAAAATCCCAGATATCCAGATATGGATTCTGGGAGGGATGATGACGGATATTTTCGCAGAATTGGGGGTGATAATTACGAAGACGAAAGCTTTCAGGGGTCAGAATATCGTCGTCCTTTCGATGCGGGTGCACCTTGCCCCATGAGGTATATCAACGAGTCGGATTATGCGGACTTCGTGAACGGATCCATATTCGTACATTCACTCCGTCGCTGGTTTGGTCCTGCGAATCATTACTGGATACACGGTAGAAGATATGTCTGCGATTCTGCGAATGCGGATTTTATTTCTGCATCAAAATTGGAAGTTGACGACCAAGACGTAGAACTATATGGTATGTTTGTATATATCTCACCTGCAGAAAGAATGATATCATTTGTTACTATATTCGTGTCAACTGTACTACTGTTGGCAGCCATTCTGGTTTTCATTATCGTGGCAGCACGATCTCCCAGACAAAACCTGGATTTACCTTCCTGTTCCGTGGCGTCATGTTCAATACGTCGTGACGTCACGGAAAGATGTGTACTTTGCCTGCTGGTTACATTGTTCGCAACCCATGCATTAGCTGCACTTGTTGTCTTACCATGGGAGAACTTTGTCGGTCACAAGTCTCAAAAAGACTCGTCGGAATTGATATCAAATGACCAATCGTCCGAAATGAGAAAACTGGAGATGGAGAGGCAAGAAGCGAGTGAAGATTTAATCGATAGGTTGGTGCAAATCAAACGTAGCACTAACAATAAATCACAATTCAGTGATGAAATTATCAACAACTTTCACGATCCAAATGAAGATTTAGTTTATAACCCCGCAGGAGGGGTATCTATGATAGATGGAAGACAGATAGAAGATGGTCGGAATAGTATAAATAGTCTGTGCCTGGTTCTTTCCCTCATGGTTCAATACTTTGCCCTTGCCTCGTTCTGTTGGCTTAGCTCCATAGCCATGCACGGGTATAGGCGGGGACGGCCTCGTCTGCCCACAGGCTCAGCCCTAGACTCACCTGGGGTTTATGCCAACGTGCCGGTGGTCAACGGGGAAACCTCCGCCCATTTCATCTGGTATTCCCTCTTCTCTTGGACCGTTCCACTGATCATCATCTGCAGTTCACTGATAGTCAATCTTATCCGCAGCAATATGAATTCCCAATCTGGTGCAAGTCCAGCCATTCCTGCAGTTCATGGTCCTGATAATTCGGACTTTTCCAATGGATCTCTGAAAGCGGATAATTTTGTAGCAGCAGTAGACGTCGAGGAGGTTCAGAGGAGAAAGGTGAAGAGTATGGTGGAAGAAGCTTGCTGGAAGATGGGTGTTATTGAACTTATCCTATTCGCTGTACCTGTCTCACTATTGGTTCTTGCAAACATTTCCCTGTATCTCTACGCCGCACTGCGAATGTGTAAACCTACGCCGAGCCAAATAACCGCCGAGCGTAGCGATGCAAAACAAAGAGGAGTGTTAAAACATAATCACAACGGAAAATCAACAAACGGCGGGACTGGGTTGGGATCGGCGGGATCCCGAAGAGCTTGGAGATGCTCTGATGGTGCTAGGGTTAACCCATGCCAGCGTGGTGATGACATCGAGCCCGGGGGAGGAATTCGTTACATTGCAGCCGTTCAACTAACCGTCCTGTCTGGAACCACGTGGCTATTTGCTCTGGTTGCCGCCATCACAAACCAACTAGCCCTATGGAGGCTATTCATAGTATTCGATCTACTTCAGGTGCTCTTCGCGTGCTTTGCCTTTGCCTTCACCAAAAGAGTTCGGGGTCTACTTAGGCACAGCAGAAGCCGGAGACGAACCTCAACAAGAAGAGATATCGTATCTTCCTGCTCCAATGCGGGATTGACGGAGAGATTGACTGCTGCCGAAGATGACAGGACAATTTCCACCATAGGATTCATTTATCCGGATGGGAATGGGACGCACCAAGATGGTGGGGGTGTGAATGGGAAAGTGGGCAGCGTGAGAAAAGTTCCGCGTGGAATTAGAATGGGAAAACATTCCTACATCGTGGATTCCAGCAACAATCGTATAATGATGCTAGAGACTAGTATATAGGAGAATGTGGCGCTAGTTTTGCTACTATTGTATTGATACTGTTTATAAGTCATTAATTGCTACTTGTTTGAATTATTGTGGTTTGGCGTAGCTTTAATATCAGTATCAATTTTACAGATATGTTACAGATATTTTACAGACGTAAGCCACATTTTATGTTGGCTTACTTTTGGATTTCGACGTTGAGTTTAAGTTGTGAGTTACAATTGGATTGGAGTAAAAGCATCTTCATTCGTGTCCCATTGTATTATTCATTTGATTTTATACTCATTTCAGCAATATTTCAATCATTATTGGTACCACCGAGTCAAAAGACTCAAAACTGACTCCTAGTATGGAGCTAATCCCGTTTCTAAGTGATTTCAGCACACAGTGACAATTGTCATAAATCTAGTGGCAAGGTCGCTAGCCAGGTATGGTAAAGGCGTTTCTGATAAAAAGCAAATGAACGATATAGCTAACTGTGTAAAAGATTTTTGTTAGCATTGGACCTGCCATCTGGCATAGTACCGGAGACATAGATATTGAAGGCGCTAAAGCAAGATAATTGACACATATTTAATTACAATCATATACAAAATAATTAATTAACATAACGTATTTAAAACCACAAAAAGTAATAATGCTGCTGCAAAATAATTTAAAAAAACATTAAATTCAAATTGCTTTCAACATCGATTGTTACTACATATACAGGGTGAATTTATATTAAAAAACACGGGCGAAATCTCAATAACTTTGTCAAAACTCAAGATATTTTAAAAATATCTTCAGGATATATAGAGGAGGTTTATCTACATCTATCCTCCAAATTTGGTCGAGAAATATGAATTATTAAAAAAATTACGGAGTTTCTACGGAAAAAGTAAAAAAAATAATATTAACATAGCTTATTCAATAGCCATATGGTACAATATGGATAGTTGGTTGTTGGTTGGTTTAAAAATCAAAATTCTTTGCATATTGCTTTAACACGTGACAACCGCACATGTTTACAATT
>JAQFZF010004147.1:0-10774 GCA_034695365.1 Enchytraeus norvegicus
ATGCAGCAGACCTTTTGGTCAGACTTTGATCCAAGCACATGACTATGACTCAAATACAGATACTGTCATATGACGAAAACAATAGACAACCAACCCCAGCATTGTAGTCTCAATACTATAATCATTATACTGTATCACTGCGTAACGCGTAATGCGTAACGCGTAACGGTTTAAGAGAATTATTATATAGGATGCTCAAAAGATAAAGGTTAAACGTCCGTTTCTTCATTTAGGCAGACATGTCAGATATTATAGCAGACATGTCAGGGATGATGTCAGGGACGTCGTATCTAAATACTTCATGAGATACATCGCATTGAGATGTCTTGATATCTTTATTACTTTATTGTCTTGTTTGATAGTACTTTTATTGATTGACGTTGTTACTATATGTCGCATGACCTCTGATCCTGACAGAACGGGATCCAGGAGGACACAGGTCACGTGACTGATCCTGCTGTTGAAGCATCCCGCAAGCAGAAGTACCGGGAGCTCATCGCGGACCTCGACTGGTGGAACAAATATTATCAGTCCAGGGAGGACATCGTCCATGTGAGTCCAACTCTTACACTTATTGTTCTCTTATATGGTATAGTTTATTTCTTGATAATTATATACATGACGCAGAAATATTACATAAAAGTTGCGAGAGCATAAACAAAATACAATGGTACTGCAATACAAAATATGCAATATTAGCTAGGCCATCTACTATACGAAACAAGAAATAGAGTTAGTAAATGTCTCTATGAAGCATCCGTATCATACAGTTCTTATCCATCAAAGGAGCCTTTTTCGAAGGAAACGGGTAGCAATGGCCCATGGGGCCTATTTTATGTTTGTTAATTGCAAATCAAGTGCACATTGCAACGAATGTAAAGCCGGCTTTTCTGTTTTCCTTCTTTATCAAAGAGAATGAACGGCGAGCGAGTCATGGATTCGAAAGCTGCACCAATTGTCCACAGTAAGGCCGGTTAATGGATGCCCGAACATTTTAACAGTTTATGTTTATGACGTTATACTCAATTACATGTAGGCGTGGCGTATATGTAATTGATTGATAATGATTAATTAATTAGTTTTATTTTCTGTTGTAGGAGGAACAAGAAATGATATCACAAATTCAAGGTATGAAACACTGAATTCGTAATGAGTAGACCAACTTGCTTAGGCTTCTATTTAATCCTGTTCAAGTTTCTAATACTGAGTTTATTTTATTTTAATTTATTTATATTCATTAAATTTATTAATTAATACAATTTTCATTTTGTAATCTATCATGAGACTATGGATATATATTTTAAGCATCTTCCTGAATCGATAACTGGCTTTATGAGGAAAGTCAGAGCAAGTATTCACCAAACAATCACGACAATTATTATCTATTTTAATTGTCTGTCGTACGATCGTACAGAGCGTGTAACATGTCATGTCGTGTTTGTTATTTAGACAATTCATCACAATGCAGGCGAAGAACGATAAAATTCAAGGAAAGATAATTATTAATGAAATTCTGTGCAGGCTTGGATTGGTCTGAGTTGTCTTATTGTAGGCTACAGTGTTCCTCTAAACCTAGGGCATGATGTAATATTGTTTACAAGTACAATTACAATTTTTGTTCTTTGCTAATTTTGAAAAACAGAAAATGTAGAATAGAAACGTTTACCATGCTTAGCCTCAGCTCTAACTCCCTCGGTGTCATCAGTATAAAAGAGTAATTGTATCATTTCCTGACAATTATCCTCGCATAATATGTGAATGTGTTCTTTTTATTATGTTAATTCTATAACAGGTTCCAACGATTGTATCTTAATTGAATTCATTAAATATTTTAAAATCATGTAAATGTATTTGACCAACAGTCGATTACGACAAAATGTTTTTATACTGGCTCGCTCAGGATGCATTAGAGTTGCTTTCGTAAACCTTTCTATACTTGGCGTCTATTATGAACAGGGCAGAGTCCTTTCTCGGCTTTCAATAATTCTCCAATGCTATAAGCAGGGGCTCCTTGTGTTCTATAGAGTAAGCCTACGGTTCCACATTGCAGTATTAAACACTGTATATAAGTTAGTGAAAAATTAATGATTTTGTACTTTATAAGATAGCTTAGCAGACATGATGAAAGACGTACCAGGTAATATTTCATGTGTGGCAGTAAAGCGGTAGATGTTGGTAGAACTTAATACATGAATAACTTTCTAACAAAACTGTTTTTGGAGCAGTGCCACTAACAACAGCTACTAGTGCTTCATTCGTTATTAACGTTGTGGGGTAGTGGCAATGTAATCAACTTTCATTGTTTCGCTCTCTGTTTAGTTATGTCGATTTCATTTGGTAGAAACCCTAGATGTAATCGAGCTACGTAAGACATGTTAGCTTTCACTTTGTGCTATTTATTTAATGACATGCAGTGCGAGTTTATACAAGTAAATGGTAACTTGCACTTGCGTGAGTACACAAAATACAATGTTACGTTTCTTTGTAGTCTATAATTGGCTAGAGTGGTACAAGTTAATGAACAGTTCTTGGATCAAACCCAGGCCAATATATAAAATAATAAATACAGCACCCTCAAGCAAGGACGGGTGCCTACACGAGCCTGGTAGGTTAATCGTGTATCTACGCTTGTTGCATTAGGGCACTCTCTACTGAAAAGATACAATTAACCATTTAACAGATTGGAAAAATATCAAAGGCAGAAACTGAAGAGAGGAAATCCTATAAACATGTGCGTATTTCGTGTATTATATCAAAAGAAATAATAATGAAATACAGAGTTTTGACTTTTTATAGTCACACTAACATTGTTCTTGAAATTTGTCACACAATTTACTTGATAAATATAACAATAACTATAATTATATTCGTTCATTCAGGTTCGAAATATTTCATAACCCAGAAAATACATATAAACATAGACACATGTCGACTTAATTAGTGATTGTCTAAGGCTTAATGGTGCATTGTTATGATAAAATAGTGGTCAATCAATGGGTTCATGTAGGAAATAGATTAAAAGATTAGCGAGGTCTCTGCGGTTGTGCTTGCTTGGCTCTTTCATTGGTGCAAGAGATGAAACCTAAGATGCTCGAGATTACTAACTTTAGCATTGAACATAGAACTGTCTGCTGTTCCTGCTAGATAACTTAGCAAATGCGTGAGACCCATCGTATTACCTACTTCAATTTGCCTCCATTAGAAAAAATACAATCTCTCTTTCTTTGAAGCACAAATCCTCACCAAAATTGAGAGGCAAAATTTGGAATAATACTGGCCTACTGCGTTTTTGTTCAGATTATATCAAGTAAGCTAAGCCACAGTTATGAATATTTTATTAAATACTTTACCACAACCCCAAAACATGCAGTTAGGCTACTCATTCAGCGAAGCTTGGATGGTAATTTGTATCACTTTTTCCTGCTCCTACTTTTTCAGTAGACTATATCCCATTTTAGAATTGTGTCGAATTTTGTTTGCCATGAGGTCCGGGTTTCGATTCCCGGTTGAGTCAACCAGAGAGTAAAATCTCGGATGTATGAATTAACGGGTCAATCAAGCCCTCCATTCCTTTGGGGGTCGAATAATTGAAAGCAATTAGTACGTAGTAGGTGACTACTTAGGACCATTGCGAAGGTTACCACAGGTCTGGCGTATATGATCTAATTACCAAATTCGATTGTATAGAGTGGGGCTGGTGACCTCACCATCGGATTAGTGATTATGTCACCTGTGTACTGAAATCGCTCCGGATCGGGATCAGCTCCGCGTGTATACGTTTGGTAACGAATATGGCACACAACCAACCATATTCCATTTTGGGAGGGCCTTCCACGGATAAATCTCGCCAGTGGATGGCGGCTTATGACGTCTCGTTCTTCTTCAATCCTCCGAATGAGAGAGACACAAAGAGAATACCTCTCAGCATGGAGGTATTCTCCGTGCTGAGAAATAATACAGTATGGGCTAGTAGAAACTACTTGGCTTTAATTGCTCCATGCACAATACTAGAAACGATGCAAAACAATGCACTGTGAACCTTATTCTGCGAATTTGACTAGAGTCTCTTGATTTTTTTATATTTCTGCTTCAGTACTTATTATGTGTAGTACAACGAGTATTACAATACTATACAACGTCCGGTTCCTCACCCGATTGCGATGTCGAGGACATCTATGCGAATAATGCAACATTAAGCAAATCTGTACCACCAGAGCACACTTGCCATTGCATAGACCGAAGTGAAAGCGAAATCCAAAGCAGTGCAGTCCATCAGCCATTGCAAGAGAGTCTGATTAAAGAAATCTAAGGAGGAAACAAATGGTTTTTCAGCTATAGACCGTCCCTACATGTATAGGCCTACTGCATTAAACTTCAATAATATAATCTTTTTAGATATCTCTGTGTGCATGTTTTGATCTCTCTGTTGATATTTCTTTAACTATTTTTATATTGATATCATATTTGTTTAGCAAGATAGGGTACCAGTAGCATTTTAAGGAAGACTATACACTCCCAGCAGATCAATGTTATTTACAATAGGTTTTGAATACTATACATTTTATATCAACATTTTATTCGCCAGGGCGGCGTTATAAATGTATAACTTTATAAATTCGTGTACCGGTACGATGTTCCTTCTCTGGCGGTCTGATGCGTCTCATCGTGTATTATATTGATTATGGTGTCTTAGACTTTGACATGCACATGATCGACTACTCTCACCTGAACGTGGACAAGTTGAAGTCCTTGGAGGCTGAGGCCAAGAAGAGAGCCAAAGAACTCGAAGAGTTGGCTGAGAAAAATAAGAGACGACGATTTCAGTTCTCACGGATCATGAAAATGTTCAGAAAGAAAAAACATAAGACACAAGTGTGTACATACTATTATTGTCTTTAGGGTTAACGATAATATTAACCATTTTTCGTGAATTGAAGATATATAGACCTATATATTGTAACGGATATAGACTGAATGTCGTGTAATTTAAAATAACATAGCAAGTTTAACTAAGTATGCGTAATAACTTCTATTGCATTTCTGATATTCAGTGCGCAACCACGTATATGCAGCGAGTGGTTGTGTAGGTTGAGTAGCCTTTTCATAGTGTCCAGGGTGAGGCATAAAAATTGAATTTATTTGAGCGTTTTGATGCCATTAGGTACACAAAAAGCACGGGTTATATTGTTTCATATATCTGAATTTCATATAATTCGTTCACAGAATGGCCGAGTTATTGTATATCATACCGCTGTACATTTTTCGTATTTGACTTACTTGTACGTTATTTTAGGGCGATACGCAGTACGCCGGTGATGGGCAACTGCATAGGACAGTGAGCGGGTTAAAGGTACAGTAGCAAACTTCTTGTTGTATTTTAATGACTGATTTCTACTAAATTTTCCTGACATTGTCGTTTGTCACAGTTATGCGGGAAATCCTGTTTGATTTTTACGGAGTCCACGTGACAACGACGGCCTACCAATCAGGTATACCGATTCCAATCGACCTCTTGTTACGTGTTTAGCAAGTGTTCTATTTATGAGGCCATTTGATAAGGTAAATATATGCATATAAACTGCTATTCATGTGTATAGACCTATGCATGCTTATACTTTTAAATATTGTATATGCAGGACAGAAATCTATCTATGCAGTTCTCTATCAAACTGTAGATCCATATAAGAATTCATACATTGTCTGCACGGTGAGGCCAAAAAAGGCACTCCTAGCGAAATATCAATAACTTCGCCAAATCTCAAGATTTCTTTAAAATATTTTCAGAAAATCTAGAGGAAGAATTTTGACATCTAGACCCCAAATTTGGTCCAAGATCAAAATTCAATTGAAAAGTAACGAATGCCTGTCGAATAAGCTTTGTTAATTTATTTTTCGATTTTTCGTATCAACTCTGTAACTTTCTTATTTATAAAATTTTTCCGACCAGATTTGGAGGTTAGATGTCATAATTCCCCCTCTAGATATCCTGAAAGTATTTTTTACCTTGAGTTTTGACGAAGTTATTGAGATTTCGCTAGGGAGTGTTTTTTGTTTCAGCCTGCACATTCTCGTTTATTAACAAGCACATCATTGATCAACCCAACAAGTCCATCCATGTATGACTAAGCTTTGGCTTTACCACATTAAAATGATGCCTTGAGATGGATATCTTTGTAGAGGATACATCAATATTATTATTGTGTGTTTTCTTAATAGGATAATGTTAACATAGTTCTTGTGTGTTTTTGTGCCCGGTTATATGAACATCGTTCTTATGTGTTTTTGTGCAGGGTTATGTTAACATAGTTCTTGTGTTTCTTCGTGCAGGGGTACGTTAACAGGGTATTTGACTTGGGTGAGGACTCGGCAGGTGAAGACGATCAGTTTGCTGATGAAGATCTCGAAAATTGGAAGAATTTCCTCTGTCGACCAAAGGTTTGGTTTTGTGCCATTTTTGTTTCAAGCGCCAAATTTATAGATTATATTGTTTCAACTCTAGTTGGCTTTTAAAATTAAATGTCTAAAAATCTCATAATTGCGTTCATTAAAGTAATATTGTTATTTTTGTACTGCATGCTAGCTAATATCATTGACCAATTTGTCCATGATGTTGCTATAATTGCAATGATTCCTGCAGCTAGTTTTATCTATTTTAAAATCTGTCAAATTTTTTTGTATCGTGTCATGGCATAGAGACTCTAACGCGTTATGAATGAAATTACTCGCTCTATTTAATCAAATATTCTCATATAAATGAATCAATCAAACAATCTATCAACCTCAGACAATCTCTTCCTGTGTTCTACTTCAGGTGACCACAAGAAGAGATAATTAGTATAACGTAGGTGACTGCTGGTGGGGCAGCTGAAATTGCGGCCGCCAGAAAACTGAATGTGTATCGGGACCTAGTCAGTTGGTAAGAGGCGATTCCGGTGGGCATAGAGACTATGAGCCCGACGAACGCCGGTGGAGCTGATTTCATCAATGGCATCGGCAGACAGATTGCGTTGCATATCCGGGATCAGCGAAATACCTCTTTTATTTGGCAGAGGCTCTCAATCGCTCTGCAGAAGTTTAATGCTCGGTGCTTGCTTTGCAGAGGTTTAGTGCTCGGTGCTTGCTCTGCAGAAGTTTTTAGTGCTCGGTGCTTGCTTTGCAGATGTTTAGTGCTCGGTGCTTGCTCTGCAGAGGTTTAGTGCTCGGTGCTTGCTATGAAGAGGTTTAGTGCTCGGTGCTTGCTCTGCAGAGGTTTAGTGCTCGGTGCTTGCTCTGCAGAGGGTTAGTGCTCGGTATTTGCTCTGCAGAGGTTTAATGCTCGGTGCTTGCTCTGCAGAGGTTTAGTGCTCGGTGCTTGCTCTGCAGAGGTTTAGTGCTAGGTGCTTCCTCTGCAGTGGTTTAGTGCTCGGTGCTTGCTTTGCAGAGGTTTAGTGCTCGGTGCTTGCTCTGCAGAGGTTTAGTGCTCGGTGCTTCCTCTGCAGTGGTTTAATGCTCGGTGCTTGCTTTGCAGAGGTTTAGTGCTCGGTGCTTGCTTTGCAGAGGTTTAGTGTTCGGTGCTTGCTTTGCAGAGGTTTAGTGTTCGGTGCTTGCTTTGCAGAGGTTTGGTGCGCGGCTCGGTGCTTGCGAGGCTCTTCTCTTACAGCATTTAGTTTTGCTTGTCCTGTCTGGATGGAAATGCAATAACTCTGTGATATTTAGAAATATTGACTGCATAGTGATTTGGTGAACATTTTTCCCATTGAATGAATGAATCAAACATTGCGTTGTTCGGCTGTAACACATCTTAACCGATTTTCTACTGGCTGAGCCAGTGACTTATCGCGGTCAGTGTCCGACTCGGGTTCCATAGGCTCACGGTACGAATCCAATGGTTAACCCGTCATTGATTTAACCGTTAGACCGCGATACTGATGCTCATTCGGCTTACATTTCTATCTTTTTCTAGCTTCAATGATTAAATATGACATCTACTGTTTATACTGTTGAGCAACGTTTTAGTCATATATTTTAATTAAATGTTCTTATACGGGTAATAATAACCTGCACAGTTTTACGGGAATGAGCTGGAGAGGGTCAAGGAGTTCGGTGGATTTAAGGAATGGTTTCACACGTTCCAGCTGTATAGAGGCAAGAAGCTGTTCGATGAGGAAGACGTTGTGCGCCACTGTGGAATATTTAAGGTAGGGACATCTCTCAAAAGTTTACAAATTCATTCTAGTTGTGGTTCAGTCAAATTAAAGTCAATGTGACTGAAAGTTGTCTTTAATTTGGCCTACTTTAATTAATTAATTACCCGCAGCTTTAAAAGTTCTTTATTATAAGTCTATGGTATAAATCTATCTGCCTGCAGCCTCTAACATATATAATTCCAATATACTGTGTCAAACTGATCGAAATCATAGATGAACGTTATATAAATAATACATTTATTGTAAAGCTCGAGAAAGTACAGCATAGAAATATGCTCGAGATATGCAGCAGATATTGTTATTAATGTCGTTGTAACCCATCTTAATATGTATTCAATATTTAATATTCTTATTGTGAGTGTGTATAATATTATTGGGTGTTGCAAATATAGAAACTACATTATTTCCTTTCGCACAGTTTCACAATAATAAATCCAAGCTTTATCGTCGTACTTATGCCATTAAGGAATTAACTCCGGTTGCTAAATAATTTATTGCAGGAATTCTAACTTAGCTGTTTCCCCTTGGGTCGAGGTCGGGTAGACAGTTTAGTTCAGTTTTGAGTTCTATTCGAATCTCATTAATTATTATCATTTCAATCTGGGAAATATGTAGCATATATATATACGACTTATTATACGTAGATATCATTATATCAATTCTATGTCAGATTCCGTGCTTGATTAAATTATATTGTATACTTTAGGGCAATTTCTGCATATACAAAGTTTCCGAGGATGAGGAAGCCCAGGAGCCAGTCAAGAAGCCTCTGCCTGTTGTCAGTAAAGCAGCTCTATCGGCTGATGCGAGGTCCTCTGGCTCCAGCAGGATGATCAGGGCTAGATCTGATCTCAAACTTTTGAAGAGTCTTCCGTCCTGGAGGCCAACACAAGTCAAAGTCATCCTGTATATTATAAAGGTATGTATGTGTATTATTTCATTTATTGATTTAATATACATGTAAGTGAAATTATAAGAGAGTTGTCTACAGTTGGTTACATCCAGTACTACGAGAGTCTTGTAATAATAATAGTAACAATTCATAGCTTGTAATATTAAAGTAATAATAAAGTAATTATAAAATAAGTAATAATAAGTAATGATAATAATAATAATACTATTATTATTACAAAGTCAGCGTTTCTCAACCAGTGTTCCGCGGAACACTGGTGTTCCGCGGAGAGCCACCAGGTGTTCCGCGAACCAATTGTGAAAATTGTGACATTTTTGAAGGTAGCAGAAATTTTGTTGCTCATAAAACCAAAATACAACCCAGCTTTGAAATCTGACCAGAATAGAATTGAACCAGAATATAAATCTGAATTTGACAAATAACAAGTAACAAGGAATCGGCTATTTGAACTGCGTGAATCATTACGTATTTTTTCTTGAATGGAAGAATAGTCATCTGACTATATAACCATCTTTAAAATATTGACTGGCTACACGCATAGGCTTATCTGACTTATGTATCTTCGAGAATTCGAATACCGTACTATGAACTCTTCTATGCAAGGTCCACAGACCCACCTCATAACTCTTACGGGGCTATGCTAAGAACAAGAGCTTCAGTCTAGTGTAGTTTGGATTCACATGCAAACTTGAGATACATAGCTATCCGAGAGAGCGTTCCCGGTTCTTTCTTCCTCGACCTTCTAGCTCTGTGAGTCTGGATTATCTGCACTAATAGTGATTTAAGACTAAAAATCGAGTGCGACTTAATGTTGAAGACGCTTTACGTGTACCTATATCACCTCAGAACTCGCATTGCTAAACTCCGTTACGCTAGTGCTACAACATTTCGCATCCTGTAACTTTTACATAGGCTACTAATGCATTTTACCAATCAAAACTGGGTTTCTGTGTTGGATCCCGTAAACATAAGAATAGACCAACTGAAAGCTGCACGCGTTTCAAAGAAGCCGACTAACGCAGTCACTGGATAAGGAGACCTCTCAGAAAGCAAAACAGTCTCTAAGTAAATATGTCATACAAACTCCATGCTGTATGCCGTGGACCAGCCGTTAGACATTTCACCGAGAGAGAGAGAGAGAGAGAGAAAAAGAGAGAAGGAGTTTATAAATTTTGGTGTTCCTTGAGATTTTCGATTTTTTTTTTGGTGTTCCCAGTCACAGAAAAGGTTGAGAACCACTGTACTAAGTGGTTTTGCTACATTGCACTTTCGATTTTAGCGATGAATTTGTAGACGAGTTCGTACAACAGAGAATGACTTGCCCTGCATGATGCTCTGCACCGGTTCCTGTCCTCCACAATGCGTCCACACCCAAGCCTACAGACCACAAGTCGTCAGACCACAAGAAACATGATTTATCCCTTGCCAGTGAAAACGTGACAACACAAGCACTAGCGCAACAGTCATGGTCAAAGCCTCCAAGATCTTCTGCACTTTCTCCCCCGCGTCTTCCACTCAAAAACTCAAATATGATCGTCGTCAGATGACGAAACCAAAGTTTAATTCTGAGTTATTCATTGATGGATTGAAATGTTTTCTTATGTAACTGCATCACTCCGTGAATACTTTCCAAAATCTTTCCATAGAATTGTTACTTGTTGAATTATTTGATAAA
>JAQFZF010004148.1:0-10773 GCA_034695365.1 Enchytraeus norvegicus
CAGCTAATTTTAACCCATGGGCCTTATACACCCCTCTGGGTACATATATATATAAACTTTTTATCTTTTTCTTAGCCAGGGCATTAAAAATACATATTATAATAATAAAATTAAATTAACCATATGACAATTAGTGCAGTCAACGAACTAAACTAGAAATTATAATGAAATAGGCCTACTTAGCAGATGGATTAAATCAAGCAGATAATACAAACCCTGTCTAGCTCGTGTGGAGTGTCTGAGTGCAGCAGTCTCTCAAGAACAAGAGCAAAGTTCTTGTGCCAGAAGCTCGGGAATGATTCAGAGGTGCTCAGTCTGCTCGCCTTCTGATTCAACTTAATTGCTCGCAGGTATAGCTAGAAATACACACGTTGAAGATATTAAATTAAAAGACAGTCAAATGTTTCTCCTTACGTAGGTGGACAAATGTGCCCCTAACGATACAGCCTGCTGGGAGTGCTAAACTAGCGAGGCATGGTTACAATTTGTATCACATTTTTCCTGCCCTTCCTAGCAGGAACCCTGCTTTCAGCGGAGGCCTGCTTCCAATGGGGGGCCCATTCCCATTATATGAGGTAAGCCGCGGCCACACTGCAAAATGCGGTCCTGTGAGCTTGAACATACACTGACGTGAATGGAGTGAGTCGGCGCCACAGCCAGAGTCCTGCATTAGCAATAACAACAAATGTGGATTACTCAACTGTATGCATTTGGATAGGATAATATATTTACGCCAAGAATGAGTATAAAATGTTATTAATAATTACAATTATATCAATATCTTTTATTAAACATACTGTAATTTTGTATGACATTTAAGCATATTGACAGATGCAGAGAAAAACTGCAGTTTTAATAAGATGTACCTAATGGCATGTGGTCATTTAAATATTATGAATAATATTATGTAGGCCTATATACAATGCCATAATTATTATTAATAATGGTAGTAGTACCAACAACAGAGCTGCTCTAATAACTAAACTGAACTTTAATGATAAGATAACTAATATATTAAATTTGGAAACAAAGTCAGATAATTACTTGCAAAATAATGACTATACAAAAGTTAACCTCATAAGCTTGTACCAGTAGTTCGCCTTTGTATCTCACATCTTTGCTCTCTTCAGAAAGCTTGTACAAGTGAAATGCTGTGTTTATTCTGAAATTATCAAAAGTTAGAGGTTATTATTCCAAAGAAATTATTAGTCTAAATTAATTAATCAATCAATCAATCAATCAACAAATATTAATTTAACACGCTCATAACTCAGTCTCAGAGAGCTTTGAACAATGTAGCCAGCCATATGCACCACCGATATTGCATGACCTCTGCTAGTCAAGAATTTGATCACGTAGTCTACACAGAAGTCATTGCTCGGATCACCTTATCAGGCAATAATAATTATTTGAATCAAACTACACATGAATATTGGGAGAGCAACCCATCAAAGGATCAGTGACCTCCTAATTTTAGCCCACAAAATGTAGGATATATAGGATATAACATTTCGCTTTAATACAATTCGTAGGCTTCCTGACGACAACATCAGGTAGCCTACGTAGCAGTCAACATAAGCACACCACTTAAATGCAGCACGCCAATAACATTAAAATACTGAAAGAACGTGACTTTTGGTCACTGTAATTTCAGATTTGCAGAGGTCGAGGCTGTCATGTCAGATGTGACCTTTGACTTATGACCCTCAATTGTTCATCTTAGCTATACGTTGGTATATAGCTTAGAGTGGCTTCTAAAAATACACTAATTGATTTATTGGTAGAGAATCAAACACAGTGCAAGTGCAGATATCCACAAAATCTACAACAACAGAAACTAGAACAACAAGTGCAACTAAATTACAACTACCACTAAAACTACAACTAAAAATACATCATACTTAGCATGCCACATTTCATCGTTGGCCACTTTCTCCCATGACGTAGCATCGAATGCAGTGTACTCGTGATTCCATTTATCAGAGAAACCTCCGGTCACATTGCCCCACACGCGCGGCTCCAAGCGCTTGGTCGCTAGTTCAACTCTCGAGCAGACACCAAAAGGCCACAACTGATAATGTTGCATCCAGGATGAGTCACGTTCCTGCATTCCAATGCAGGCAAATATTGGATACCTGTAGCAGAGAAAAATAAATACTTATTTAATTCTTTATTAATATATTATATAGAAATTATAGAAACAATCAAGTATTATCGCATTGGAAAAAAGAATAGCGATTATATATGATTTTGTTTTCTTTTATTTTCACACATGACAGATACAGATTGTTACAGAGTTTTCTTTCGTCTTGTTTCTGTCATCTACAGTTGAACTGGTTAATAGTAGGCCTATCTTATGCTTGCTGCTGCAACCGTTGTAGTTATAATAATAATAGATAAGGCCTGAAGTTTTCCGCAGCGAAAAATCCAATATTCTGCGGGAATTCTGCGATTTTTGCCGCGATTCCGCTATTTAGCATGCAGATTCTGTGATAAGTTCCACTTGCGTAATGTTGCGTGTTTATTACTCATAGTTTGTCATAAATGAATAAAAAATAGTATTATTTAACTTAAATCACAATTTAGAGTAATTGACTAGTCATAGATTCATAGTAGGGTATCAGAGATTCATAGACTGATAGACTCATTTACTCATGTGGGAGGGGTAAACTAGAAGGGTGAGAGGTATGCGGTGTATGCCCTATAAGAATTGACCTATTGTTGTAGCCTATATTCAGTCTATCAATGAATGACAATCACATTTAGAAAAAATTCCGCTATTCCACGAAAAATCAAGCTTCGTGGAATCGCGAATTTCTTCAGGCCTTAATTTCTAGCGTTCTAACGTTCGTTTTCTAATCCAAGGATGAAGTCAGGGATATTTTACATAAAATCAATTTCTTCTTAAGTGACGAAGGTTACGCTCTATTTAAATTTTATGTGCACTTTTCAGTTATTGACATTTTGATTTATTAATGTGATAAATAAATAATATAAATAAATCATTTAACATATAGCCTACCATATAGCCTACCTACCATATAGCCTACCTACCATATAGCCTACCTACCATATAGCCTACCATATTGATGCATTAAAGTTGTAAAGCAAGTTTAGCATCTATACCTTATCGAAGAAAAAGGTAAGTGCTGGATATGTAGTGTGCTTACTTGTTATAGTTACTGTCGAGAAATGTTTTGAAGTTGAAGGCCTGCCTGCCGTCAGGCAGCCTGTGATTGGTCAGCGCCCAGACGTCTCCGCTGAACTCAATCCTTGGATAGAAACGTTTTAGCATCGGCAGAGACCACTGATAGCTTAGCACCTGTGCACGGATTGTAAAAATAATCGCAACAATAAATTATAATGTCTATCAAAGTGTGATGTCAGGCAAACAAGGCTAAATATAATCTAAAATCACTTACAAAATAGAATATGAAATCATTAAAGTTTAATAGTTTATAGATGTCAATATATAAATGTCAAAGATATCGTGGATATCATATAAATATATAATAAAAAGTTATGAGAATGCAAACTTACATAATTACGAATCAATGAAATAAATTAAACGAGTTAAATAACAAATATGAAAGATAAATTGGAAATATAATAATTTCAAACTTGTCACCAAGTGCCATAAGTGGCAAATTAAGATCTAAGGCCATACCTCAACATCCAATATTTGTAAGTCTCGCCTTTGGCCCTCACAAAGATGCAAATATCTACACAATAGCACATGAAGTTGGTACGGTGAATATATTTTATATAATACGTTAAATGAATTTCAAGGAATTACTTTAATTGCTGTTAACAAGTAGAAATGACATTTACATATTACAGACATAACATGTACGAATTAATATTCTATATTCAATCAATATTTTCATACTGAGAAAGCCAACGGGAAACCACCTCGGAAGTGAGATATATATTCCCAAGAAAAAGGTTACAGTTTAGGTGTGATAAAGGCATGGCCTTTTTAATGGAATCAACTTGATGATCGATGGAGTGCTTATTAGTGAGCAGGATAGCAGACTGTGTCTTAGAATATGTACCTTGGACCTGTCATTTGGCAGTGCACTAGAGCGAGAGAGATTCAATTGATCTAGATTAAACATCTGCCACTAAAATAAATGAATTAAAAACCCTGAGCGACAGCAATTATTAGACAAGGCAAACGCCAATAGCATAGATATAGACATGCTAAGCGCAACAACAAATTAATTTATTGTATCCCCTATCTTCCCAACATTAGCACAACTTTATGGGTAAAGGTAAAGGCATCAAGCTTGGTACTGAATGCTTGGTACTGAATGCTGAAATATAGAAAATAAATTTCATAATAATACAATCATAGTCATCACACACAGAGGCCTATATACATACCATAACATCATACAATTACATACATATAATTTCAAATCTTAATTAATAACATAAGATAGCATTAAGATAAGTAGAGGGGCTGGAAGATTTGATACTCAATGAAAAAATTCAAGGCACAAGAAGCAGCGGTAGACCACGCAGACATATATGGAGAGTCTATGCAACTGGAAGAAAACTCAGTTACCCGAGGAAGAAATGAAGAATATAACAGTGATAAATATACTGCAAACTACAAAGGATCGACAAAGTTGGACAGCCATGATTGCCTACGTCCTTAATGGACATGGTACCTGAAGAGAGAGAGAGAGCATAAAGATAAAGCTACTATAGAAATTTATCGACGCTATATACAACATGTACCTCAGTGAATTCGTTGGCAGGTCACCTTTTGTGAGAATGATGGCATTTGGAGGCATTCTGTCGAGAACGTTCTGAGCAAAATCTTTAACCACAGTGTTCGAGCTGTGACAGCATATTGAGAAATTCTTCTACAAATAAATAATAATAACAGATAAATTTTATACTTAACAGACATAATTATAGACATGTATTATTATTAGGATGTACACAATGTATTCCAAGTTTAATTAAATTTAATTAATTTAATTAATTTAGATAGATTTATCATTTATAACTTACAGTACAACCAAATGCAGCCAAAATTTATACTCGAGTCAGAATTTTTACTAAAACACAACACTATATGAGTTTAACCGTCCTTTCCATCATTTGACGACAATATCAGGGAAGTCACAGGGACTACCATGTAGACGTTGGCCTTAATGAAATAAAAAAGCTATAATTAAAATTTTTATAAATGGCAACATTCAATAACAGCTAGAGTCTCATTAAATAAATGGCTTAAGGCAGCTTGTTAGAAATTAAAATTAATTAATTAATAGTTAGAAAAACTGAAACAATTACGCTAATTGTCCCGGTTGGATGGCCAATCGATAGCAAGCTGGCTTGATAAGCAGGAGGTCATGGGTTCGATTCCCAGCCGAGTCTGTCTCTGACAGTAGCCTTGGATACGGAAACAGACGTTAAACTTAGCTTTAGCATTTAGCTTTAACGTAGAACATCGTACCTAATAAACATACAGTAAAACGTACCATCTGTAGAGCGATGAGAATCCCAGCAAACATTGTGATAAACACTGAAGCCAGCGATACCTTCGCTAATCCTAAAAACTTCTCAGTTACCAATCTACAAAAGTACAAATCAAAACGATCAACTGCAGAAGAATTAAAACTGTACTGCAATTAATATGTGTCAACAAATTCTATAAAATGTACTTTATACCTTCCATATGAATGACCGGCATCTTTCAGAAAGTAGGCAATTGTTGAACGGCATTTCTCGTGAAGTCAGCGTAGAATTTTTAATTGTTTTTGAAACAATTCCAAAATTTTGCTGTGTGCAACATGGCATCATCGCCGAGGAAATTTATGGAGTGGTTGCTAAGTTGCATTTCAGAGAAAACAATAAAACTGAACCTTGGCCCATGTCTTTAACTTTCTCATGTCAGATCTGGCAGACAACGGGGTAAGCCTACACGGACAGATGTCGTAGCTCTACTAATGAATTTCCATAATGGAACTCCTTACAATATCATCTCAAGAACGAACCTTCTTTCTCACTTTTCCAAAGTGAAAACTCACTTATTTAATCTCTGCTATACTGACTATGTCCCGTGTTGGGTCCGGGATATTTGAGAATAGTCCAACCGATAACTGCACGTGTTTCGTAAGAGCATACGAACATAGATACTGAGGAAGGCAATGGAAAACCACCTCAGAAACCTATATTTTCCTTCAACAAAGGCATCATTTTAGGTGTGGAAAGGCAGAGCCTTTGTGATGAGACGGATTTATTGGGTTGGTCGATGGTGTGCTCATTAAAGAGCGAGATAGTCGATTGTGTGTATGAATTTTTGCTTTGGACCTGCCACGTGGCAGAGCACTGGATAGATAGATAATTGACTACGTAAAGCGCTTTGTGATGCTTTTGCATGTTACAGCGCTGTATAAGTGCTCCATTATTATTATTATTATTATTATTATCATTATTATATAACCAATGTTAAATTAGGTTTTGTCCTCTTCTGACTTTTATAACATAAAGCAGCGAAAGAAATTTCACAAGCCTTGCAGCATCGGTTGTAGCTAGGATACTCTATCCTTTACTGTTCAATGCGCTCTGAGACTTAGTTAAGAGTATAATAAATGAATATTTATTGATAGATTAAGAAATTACCTAATAGCAGTATGACAGCCTATTGATGCAAGAACTGCCACACATATATCACTCTGCATCCAAAATCTCTCGACCTGGTAGCACAAAACGCAACGAAACACAATACAATATGAGTTTAATCCCAATTTCATCATCTTATATAACTGACGTTTAAAATAAATCATTTCACTACACATTAAACCGATAATGGCCTAATTAGTCAAATGATGATTTGCTTTTGGCACAAATACAGAGAGTTAAGAAAAAACACCAAATAAGAAAGGTGAGAAACTTGAGTGTGCTTATGACATGTGTGACAATATACAAGAACAAATAGAAAGCAAAATACAGATTTACTTACTACGCCCTTGAAGAGAGGATTTTTCAGATCTAGATTTGCCCTCCAGCAGAACAAACACAAGTACAATGACGTCATTAGAGCGAACACCATACAGCAGATGTGCTTCCTCTGAAAGCACCTGCACGCATGCAAATAATATCATCATCGTCTAAATCAATCAATCAATCAATTGTTCATTATCAGATATCAAACACTCCACAATATAGAAAAATACCAGTATTAACTAGGAACAGAATAAACAACATCATAATTAATAAAGTTCTGAAGAAGAAAGGCAGACTAATTCAGAACTAGAAAATTAGGCAGAGCCTAGCCTGTACATCATTCAAGATGATAAACTACAAAGATCCTCCAATGGAAGCGATCAGTAGTAGACACGATACACGAAATAAGGTAAAGTCGAAATAAGAAAAGCAGATGTTCAAAAAATTAGTACAACTTACAATGTTGATATCCTATCAATTAGAAAAATAACATTTATATCATTGTACGAGGGGCGATCTGAAAGTCTTGATCAATGCTTAATAATTTTAAAACTACTCATTATAAATTATTCAAATTTTGCAGCAACATTACAGAACCTATTACCGATGAATATAAAAAATCTTACATTTATAGCATAATAATTTTTCAATATAATTACCACTGCACTCAACGAGTCAACATACTTCTCTCATCGCGAGTCATCAGTTTCGCCAGATGGCCAGTACACGGCTTGTCTATACTGTCACTTCTGCCACTCTTAAAGTCGGTCAGCCATCGCCTAACACTCAGATAACTAAGTGCAGATTCTCCATAAACTTTTTCAAGTCTCTCACTGATTTTCCTTAATTGCTGATTTGCAGATACACCCTCTTTCATAAGAAATTCAATTACAGCGTCTTTGCTCAATAGGGCCAAAGGGCATCTATATGGGCAGTCATCTTGAGTATTGATAAGTAGAGCCACCTTACGAATAAAAAAATTACATCTACCAGGTATGTCAGTCTGTTTCCAGTTAGTGTTGCTGCAAAAGTTGAATAATTTCTGACAAGTAGTTTTAAAATTATTAAGCAATGATCAAGACTTTCAGATCGCCCCTCATATTTATGCGTCACTGACTTTTCCAACTCACAATACTTCTTTAGATTCTAAAATCAGATGCATCCAAGTGAAATATCGACTGTACTAGGTTTATTCCTATTAACAGACTTACATATATAAATACATGCTCATAAACATCAGATATATACTTTTGGCAGATCTCAGACATCATCATTGGATCACAGAAAAGAGTATTAATTGTATATGAACAAGTATTTGTTTATAATAAATTTTACGCTAAAGACTAGTAACGAGCAATATAATCTAGAGCAATGTAATCTGAGTGGAGTTGGATACGATAGAGGAAGGACATAGGGACCATTTTAAATTGGGAACCTGACTGAAATTGTGATCGATAAAAATAATAAATGACAAACTAAATTCGTGAGATGAACAAAATACTGAGCTGTGATAAATAAATCTGTGTATCATTGATTCTAAGGGAAACCTAACCAACGGTCAATAACAGCCATCGAATCTCGCAATCTCAGAGTACAGATTGATGAAACAGACACGTACCATGATATAGAGGTAACGATGCCCACGAGAGCAAACCACAGAGTGATCTCGGACATGGAGCGCTGAACGTGTGTTATATAGACACTCATAGCGTACGTGAAGCCTAGACCTTGCTGCTCCTTACCCTGTAACAAGAATCATTCTATAGCTAGCCCCAATAATGTAAATATCTTGTGTCCTATCACATCGGTCATAGTGGTCACACTGATATAAATTACAGTAGAAGCTAATTTTTTATCAAGCCATAGTAGTTAGACATAGAAGTTAAATTGGAATTCATTCAGTTCAAATGAGTGCACTGGCGATCACTGTGATCGAACATATGTGCATTGTGTGGTTGTCACGTGTAAGATATACAGAAAGAAAGTACAAAATTGCTCGATGTACAAATAAGTTGTACAAAATTCGAAAACTATAGTTGATTTGCAAAGTGGTCTTGTTTCACTGGATCTGGGGCAATATTCCAAGAGCAGGGAATAAGCTTGCTAGCTAAAAGCATTATAATAGCAGTAGTACAGAGATTATCCATCTGGTCAATAATTCTAATATAATTACAGAAATAATAACACAATAAATTAATAACAGATATTGATAAAAATTATAATAAATTATATAATGCTAGTGTCCGTTTCCTCATCCAAGGATGATGTCAGGGACGTTACAAACATACATATATACACAATAATACAAGATGCACTACGTACCAGATCAAAGGTTCCATATTCAGAGCGCAGAAGATGTTTGATGAACCCCTCTATACTGCGTTGATCTCCCCAAGTCCAACGAGCAATATTTAGAGAGGCAGCGAGAGGTAAATAGAGGTATGGCATGAGACCCAGGAGAAAACCTAGCAATCCTTTAAGCATTAACTTCACAGACAATACCTGAAACATTTACAATATTAACTTAACCAGTTCACCATCTGCAATTTACAATAATTATTTCAGTGCATGTTGTTGTTGCTGCCTATCCAGGCTGCAAACCATAAATTCATACATGTGTTAAATAAATAATAATAAATAAATTGTGTTATGATTAGGGCGATTATTCTTTTAACCTATATAATATAAATTTTAACTTTTATCGGTGGATTTTAACTTATTTTTAACCTAATAACTTCTCATACAGGGGTCATAGGACAGTTTGGATTGCATTTCTGAACGTTTCACAAAATTTCCCAGACCTACTTTGATTTTTTTAATTTTTAGCTGTAAAAAGTAAATAAAACTAAAGTCAATTTTTACATTAGTTTCGCCGCTCTTGTACTAATTATTAGTACTCACAAAACTGTCAGTTACACAGTCACACTATTGAAGTGTAGAATCAAGTACTTTACAACATTGTTAGGCAGAAAGTTTCTGTCCTTAGCTAATAGTTTTCCGAGCATTGACACACTCCATTTAACACAACCAGAAGTAGCTTGACATTTTCGTAACAGACCATGAGTTGAGGGAGATATTTCAGATCTAGTGAGCTAAATGACTGAATGAATTTCATGATTTTCAAAGCGCTTGCTTCAGGATGTAATCTTTGCAGGATCTCTGTCGAAATTCAGTGAATTTATATCCTCATATGCGGCATGAATTGTATAATGTGTAGGCCTACTTAAAGTCATCTTCAACGTTTTGACAAGTAGTGAATCTGTTATTCACCACTTGTCGAAATTAGATTAAAAAGTCTGTTACTTTAATCTCCATCAGATCTCTTTCTAAACCACCAATTGCAATGCTTGCTCTTGCATACATGTGTTACCAACTTGATATACCGTCACCTTGGAAGTTTATGACTATTCCCAATTGCAGGTAAATGGTCAGAGTAGTAGAATGCAGCCTTTACCCAGCTTGACCAGCTTGTACTGATAGGTTCAGGAGACTTTCCAATTCTCTATATAAGTCCTGACGAGTTTTGTTTTTAACAGTTGCAGCTGTAAAACTTTCAGTAATTCCGAGAAACAATTGCAAGCCTATAGGCCTACGAATTTGCATATCTTGGACCTTCTTGGTATTTCACTCCATTCTAGTCGGCTACTTTTTTTAAAACTTATTTTCAACTAAAAAGCTAAAACACAAGAACTGATATATTTTTACACTAAAAACGTACAAATTTAACGGTTTTTAACTTTTTAACCTAACGATGAATTCTAACTTCTTTTTAACCTAATAACTTCTCATAGGGGGGGGGGGGGGGGA
>JAQFZF010004149.1:0-10773 GCA_034695365.1 Enchytraeus norvegicus
TCCTTTCTTTGTTTTTAGCCAAAAGTTCATCAAATTAGAGTACAGGAATATGAGCTTGTAAAAAAGTTATAACCCTAATATACACTTTCTAATCTTTATTTTAAAGTGCCACATTAGTGCTGTGAAGGCCTGTGGTCACTTCGTTCTTGTCACGTGACTGATTTAAAATGTGCATTGTTTTGATATCAAAGGTGTGAAAGATGACAAAATATAATATAAATAAATTCAAGCACTTAGCACAAATACCCGGTGAGCCGAGATGTTTGTAGAAGCGGTATTCTAAATGAAGCTGTGGTGCTCGAGATTTCATTGGCTCCTGGAAAATATGCAACATTTACATTAATTCCTATATAATATAATCAGCTATAAATACGAATCAACATAATTTTGTTCACAGACAAATTAAATCTTATATGGCACGAGAAACATTTTCAGAAAAACTACCGTACTTGAGCTTGCAACATGTATATAATATATATTAAGGAATTATTTCACTATATAAAAGTGCTTTTTACGGAGCTATTGGTTTGATTAATTGATAGGACGATAGTTTGATTGATAGATAACAATGACTTTACATTCATATACTACATGCTGTGATGGACTTTGAAAACTTGAGAATCTAGATCATAAAAACTGCTCATGTTCGTAAGAGGCGACTAATAATACGGATGAGCACTGCTGTGAATGTACGAGTGGTCTGGGCCAAAATTTCTGTGTACTAGACCAATATATCGCTTATATTCTATAATAGCAGCTCTAGGTCATACGACATCAATTATGGCCTATGACAATCACTACTGGCATACAGATGCAGATAGAAGTATAAGAAATTATAATCCAAAACTACAGGCTTACCAATTTTATTGCTACATGTTCATTGTTGTATAAATTCTTTCCTGTTAACAAATAAATAAATAAAAACAGCAAATCAGATTAGTCTATATGTTTGAGCTTATTTTAAGTAAGTACTGTACTTGCTTTCAAGAGTGACTCACCCTCAATCTGAGACAATACAGAGCCAAAAATTTATTACCATTGAAGATAAATGTCTTATGTTTGATGATTTATGTTTTAATGACTGAGCCTATAGAAGATAGGTTGAGTGCCCGCCTCTGGTTCCATTGGTTCACGGTTTGACTCATTTGGCTCGCCCGTCACTGATGTGGCCGTTAGGATGAGAAACTGATGTTAAATTCAGTTTTAAATAGCCTTTTATTTAGCGAAAGCGTGAAACAGGGGCATAGGGAGAGCGAGAAAGGGAGAGAGGGAGAGAGAGTGAGAGAGAGAGAGTGAGAGAAAGACAGAGACAGAGAGAGAGAGAGAGAGAGAGAGAGAGAGACAGAGAGAGATCATGAGTAATTCTTTCTTAGGACAAAAATATACCATTAAGCGGATGTCTGAGAAGACACACGGCAATAATGTTTTTGAAGAAACTACAAAATATTAGAAGTACTCCAATATAACTACAATATAACTAATCACCTAATCGCAGTTCCCCGAAGTTACCGCTGCCAATCTTTTTGCCGACTCGAAAGTTTGGCCCAACCATCATGATATTTGATGAGGCTCCTCCGGCGCTGGGTTGCCGACTCGAGTAATTTGTTCTCTCGCTGAGTGCAGGTGCTGAAGTTTTTCTTGTCGGTAACTCTATCTGCGTGGCCGCTGCTGTAGCCATATTTGTACATCAACCCTCAAGATTAAAAGGTCAGTGTGTTACTTATCTAGTTATACTTTGTAATACTATTGTAGCTTATTCTGGACAGCCAAATTGTGATAAGGGTACCAGTTGTTACTAGACTTATTGATATTTGTTATTAATGATTATCTTATTCAGTATCCTAGCAGTGAACACCATCAGCAGTAGTCCATTTGTAACTAATTAACAATCAATACTTTTCCTTTAAAGTAGCTGTAGTATGACTGCAGAGAAACTGTTAAATCTGAGTCCCTTCTGAATTAGTTTTGAATTTTGTCCCATGGGTTTCGTAATAAAAAAGTTATTATTTTAAACAGTCTATCACTCTTTATAATAAGCTTCAAATTAATTGTAGAAAGTTTGTCTAGACTTATGAAAAGGTAACTTTAGAATCAATGTCTATACCACTGCCTTTGACATGAAGTGGAACCACTGCAATATAAACAAATACAGTACTTTAATACATAGATGCAAAGTTAGGTAAATATCAATATTGGGTTGTTCAATATTATTAAAGGCTTATGTAGGTACACTAATAATGAACGAAAAGATAATTAATAAATTATCAAATTTTCATAAAAATAAAAATAAATTATATTTTGACAGAAACCTTCTATTTTCTCAATTATAAATTAAAAGTAACTCTAACAATGATCACTGAGATTTTTACTACCAGATACTCAATCAAGTAAATTCGATAGCTAAAGGCTTGTGTACTTGACAACCAATAATCAATCAACAATCGATCTGGAAAATACCCTCAAAATCAATCAGATTATTTCAATGTCACACATATTTTGAAATATTCAAAATTAAAAACTGTGCCATATAATGGATCGTACGTGAACCAGATCAGAACTAGTTAGGCTAGAGAAAAGTTAGGCGGAGAGAGAAGAATTAGGGGAATAAATAACAACAACAAATATGTAAACAACAACAGATGTAGCAGCTGATCGGCAACAACGCAGTGTATCGAGCACCAGCTCTCGGACTCTCAAAAATTGACGGGCATTTCTGTTTTTAACTTCTATCCTCCAACCATCTCCCTACACTGCTGGCCAGGCGCGGATTTAGGGGAGCCACCTCTCTCCAGACGAGGGTGGGGCCGAGGAGAATTATGGCCCTTCCTTGGATTTGAAAATTATTACAATTTGGCCATTTTATGGAGGGTCATGTCCCCCCCTCCTCGACCCGAGGGCGGGGCGGGGGGGTATGCTACTATCAATTTGAAAATTATTATAATTTAACACTTCAAAATACCTATTTTGAACCCTTGCCCCTCAATAAGCCTCCATGTATCCTGGAGGCTGCCACTACCTAGAAAATATCCATGCAATAAATATTTGCACCCCACCCCCCCACCCCTCAAAACTTTTTTAATTCGTCGCTGCTATTCAACATTCTCTCTAGTATGAACAGCTAAAGACTTCACATTTTTATTTTATCATAAAGGTGTCCTGCTCGATGGCCGAAAGGTCCCTCAGGAAACCATAAAACCACTAATTGCTTAGTTTGATTTACATTTTCTAACTGTATATCGTGATTGTTTGTTCTCTGTTCACTGATAATGTGTAAATGATTGAATTATTGTGGTTTGAAATAAAATAACTAACTAACAATTAAGCAGCTGACTACCTACCTGAATACTTACTTATCTCTCTTTCTATTCCAGTAATCAAGGACAATGCTCAAACATCTCTACCATAGAATCATACGAGACGCCGCTGGACGGGTTGCAGCTCAGCAGCCCACCCAAATATATACGGACGTTTACAATTTTCGAGCAAACAAGTTCGTGTTTTCGGCCAAACGTTATGCTTAATTTAGCCCGCTCCCCCCCTAATAAAGTTCCCCTGAGGCTGTACACAATACCTTCAATACGTAATCCTCATAGGCCGGCGTAGGGGAACTTTTATGAGTGGGGGGCTGGATTTTAGTTCTGCTCGAAAAATATGTTCTGCCCGAAATATTTTAGTTCTGCTGCCCGAATTTAAGAAAATCGTCCTTGCGACAGACCCGGTGAGTGGGGGTTGGGACTGGCCATGGCTTGCTGCCCGAAAGAAATACCCACGTTTGCCCGATAAATACCAACGTTTGCCCGATAAATACCAACGTTTGCCCGAAAATCAGTCTCCAAAAAATTTTGGGGGGCTGCAGCCCCCCCCCCCCCGTCTCCTACACCTATGGTAATCTTACTTGGACCGGTTTTCTGGATATTGGTTTCGCACAGTATAATGACATTTTATTTGATCACCTTTCGATTAATTTTGACTTCATAATGCTTGATGTCGTCACGTTGACGGCGGCAGCACTCTAACGTAGTTGTTGTAATGGGATAGGACCGAATAGGTCTAGTGACAATCGGCAGTTCCGGGAATCCATTTATTTTTTACTTTTAAATTTTGTATTCGTGTATTCGACAGATGACGGGACGCATATGTTTACAAGGTTTCCTTTCTTAGTTGCTGTTTTTGTTACTTTTCTATTTTCTTGCTCTCTTCATGATTAGACGCATCATTGCCGTATTAGAGCGCACAATGCAGCAAGCGCCGATACCCACTAACCTACCAGATACCTGGGGTTATTCTTCTTGTTGACCTGACCTGGGATCGATCCCAGGTCTTCTTGCTTCAGAGGCCGACGCTTTAATCACTCGGTCATTACCCCCCCCCCCGGGCCTAGCATGTAGGCCTACGTACGGGTTCGTCAAAAGCACATGTGGTGGGGAGTCTATAAAATTAACGTACACATTTACGCCTGACGTCCCTGACATCGCTTTCGGGTCAGAAACCTGATGTTGAATGCTCATTGCATTGTATTGCACACATACAGATGGGGAGGGGGGGGGGGATCCAAACCACTACATATTGAATCGCTCTTAAATGAGCAAGATAGGAACTTCATAATATCAACACGGGTACGTAGTTCAATTGATAAGCCATAAATATATGCCACTACTTAGTAATGAGTAGTCCACAACTCTACGCATGTGCAGCATAAATTTAACGATAACCATAAGCTAACACATAGCCAACATCAAAGAAAAGATACAATGGCAAAAATTGCAATAAATAGTCTTCCTGGTGTGTGGAATTCAATGGAATCATTAATAATAACAAAAACTTAGCTAGCACAATAGTTCAGCAAGCTAAACAAATTTACATTTAATTTTACTATTACATGAAACACAGAAATTGATGCTATACACTGTGTTGCTGAATATTCACTCAATATAGAGACTAGAGTATGGCAAAATATCTTATCTCGCCATACACTAAATTAGAATTCGATTTAGCATTGACTGTGGTTATATATTTAACTATAACTATAATAAAATATAATTTATAACAGAAGTTTTACCTTTTGTGATAAATGTATTTTTTAGCTTGGACGCATACGGTATAAGGAGTACAAAGCTTTTATGAAAAAAAGTAAAAATGACGGTGACTCATCTAATTGCTCTTGCTTGTGTCCAAGGGGACGATAAAAACAACCCTCCAATTAAATTATTTATCCCCTTTAACCACCTACATTAAATTTAAATAACACATTTATATCACATTTCAAAACAAAATGCATAAGCAAATATCATGCATATTTTGCACTTTAAAAATATACATCTGATACATAAGTTATGCAGAACACTGTAATCTAGCACACACAAATGAACAATATAATAAAATAATATATACCAGTTGTTCCTTGTAGGACGAAATATTAATACATATAGTAAATAGTACTAAATATGCTTTCAGATAACATATTATGAAAACAAATTATATGGGCCAGGTCTGCATTGCACTAAGCAAAAATGTGAACATTGAGCTAATGTGCTATACTCCATGAGTACCAGGATCAAAAGTAGAGGTCTCGGAGGCAAATATTCGATAATCATCTCGTTATGACACAGCATCTAGTCCACACACATACATCTGTGTCATTGAATCTACAAGAATAATACTATACTAGAGTGATCGCCCGTAAAACTGGCAGATTTTTGAGGAACACTCAAAAAAGGGTTATCAATAAACACCTCCTGGGTCGTACTAGTGATATTACTTCATGGTTGTCTAAATTGATAGAAAGTAAATGGAACTCAAAATTTATTCGAAAATTGTACTACTCTGTATTCTTATCTTCTTCAATGATATAAATGACTAATAATTATAATATACTCGTACAGTCGTACATACTCTCAATAAATATTTACCTAACGAAGTGAGAAGTGGAACAAACCAACTTGACCAATTAGATGACGAGGCAATGGTGCTCACAAATAAGATGAAAGTAGCAATAAAACCAATAGTGGGTGACGCTTAAAAAAAAATCACATGAAGCTAAATAAATAGAGCAAAGAAACAAGATGGAGTTTAGGTTTTAACTTTGGCTTAACTTATATTTTCTCACGTGAATGATTTATCAAATCCAAAACTCCAATCACGCAATAATGCCAATTTCAGAAATAGCCGCAGCATCTAAATCAACTAAATCCAACGACCAATAACACGATGGAACCATAGCATCTATCGACAATTGTGATTCAGATAATTAAACAAACAACAGTGTCAGGCAATACAACAAATTATTTCCTTGCCAGAAAAACTATCACAAGAGTTCAGGAATGGTAAGGGACGGTAAAGTAAGGTCGACTCTATTCAACCAGAAGTTAGCGCAGGAAGCGTGATAAGTTCTTCCTCCGTACATCAACTTGGCGGCGTTACAGGATCTAGATGCTCTAGGTTTAGAATCGACTACCAGGCTGCTGAGAGATTGGTTGCTAAGAGACCAATCCACGTTCAGCAAACATATACCGCAGGCCTTGTCTCTGACGTCATCATCGTCAGCCTTGAGCAGCGCAGAGCGATCAAATCTGAGCTGAGTGAATCTGGGGACAACATCCTGGACAAACAATATAAAAACAAAAATCAAATAATGGTTCAGCGTCCAGTTCTTCCTCTGATGACGATATCAGGGACAAATGAAATGCAATTTGTTTGTTTAAATCTATAATTCTAGTATACATGTCATTAGAATATATTACATAACATCTATTATACAAGGAAATAGAGTACATTATATTCCTCCAATTATTTTATTTTATATTTACAGTATTTGCACATCATCTCATTTCATTTTCTAATTTCATTTCTCTACCTGTCACAAAACACAAATTCATACAAAAACTCTCAACAGCCGTGAGAGTTACAAACTTGTTGTTACCAGATTGTTACATCCGAATGGACCCTAGTTGTAATTCTACTCATATTAAATGACAGAATACAAACTGCTAGACTATGATTGGCTGAGAGATGAGAGAAAATTTTGTTCCACAGTGACTCCGCCTCCATAGATAGTTCCTGTAGCCTAGCAGTACTTACAGCTACATACAAACATATATACACATATATATACACATACACAAATAGATAGTTCTTGTAGCCAAGCAGTACTTACAGCTACATACACAGTTACACATATACACATATGCATACTCATACACTTACACACATAGATAGTTCTTGTAGCCTAGCAGTACCCACAGTTACATACACACATATAACTCACAGTTACATACACACATATATACACATATACATACACATACACTTACACACATAGATAGTTCTTGTAGCCAAGCAGTACTCACAGTTACATACACACACATATACACATTGCCGACGGGGATTTAGTGGAGCGGGTAGCATGCTTGACTCAGGATTGAGTGATGGCTCGAGGCGTGGGTACGATTCTCAGCTCAGCCGACAAAATATCCCCGGCACCCTTCGGCACGGGTGCATATCGGTGCCTGAAAAATGGAAGGCTATTCGTGTATCTGCGCTGGTCGCTTGAAGCACCAAAAAAGGCAAAGGTATGATTAATAATGGACTGATTAAATAACATGAAACTCAAAAACAGCAACTAAGCAAGGAAACTAGCATGTGCAGTCTGTCATAGGCGAAAATAAATGGAAAAATATATACATATACATACACATACATATACATACATATACATATACATTATACATACACATACAGAAATAGTTCTTGTAGCCTAGCAGTAATCACAACCTACATACATACAATACATATGTACACATATACATACACAATGTATTACACATACACTTATAGAGATAGTTCTTGTAGTCTAGAAGAACACACAGCCTACATACACACATATATACACATATACATTATACAATGTTATAGATACACTTACAGAGGCAGTTCTTGTAGTCAGTGGCGTCAATGGCTCCCAATGGTTTGGGGGGGATGGCCAAAAAAAGGATCCAGAATTTATTTTAGACTCCATACAAAAATAGTGTCTACTCAAGGCATAGGCGTAGAGGAACTTTTATGTTTGAGGGGCTTGGACTTTAGTTCTGCTCGAAAAGTTCTTGGTCTGCCCAAAAAGTTTTAGTTCTGCTAATATACCCACGTTTGCCCGAAAAATGCTCACGTTGCCCGAAAATCATAGCCTCCAAAAATTTTGGGGGGCTGCAGCCCCCACGTCTCCTACGCCTATGACTCAGGGTGTCAAGTTGTCAATTACAAATAGCCTACAGTAGCACAGTAAGCCTATAGTTATCCTAGTAGTACAATCACAAAATAAATGCGAATGCTGACTGTGTTATTAAAGTATGCGTTCAGACCATCGCTGTCTGAAAATCGTTTCTTCAGCAAATTTGTAGCAGTTTCCACCAATTCATAAAACTGTGGCGAATAATAGTCATATACTGATGTAGGCTGATGTGCTGCAGCATCAGCTGTGAAACGAGCTGGAGGTTTACGTTGCCGAGGAAGGCTGACGGTGACTTTTCATTCTCAGTGGTTTAAGATCAAGATCAAGATCACAGCTTCCATTGAAGAGAGCAGGTTGTTTTTCCTGAACAATCTGAATAGAATTTCTGATGAGGGTCCAAGCGTTGCACATCTTCTCAGCCACTAAAATGGTGCAATGACTACCACAGTGTGTGTAGCGCGCCAGTGGTTGCTTTTCGCGAATAAGAGCCTGACATCCCTTGTAGATGCCGGACATGTTGGCAGTGCCATCGAAAGTTTGACCACATAATTGACTTAACAGCAGTTGAAGTCTTGCGAGCACATCAAATACACAGCTTGCAATCGATTGACCCGTCGTACTTCTAATGAGTCAAAAATTCCAACGAATGTCTCAACAGCATTGAACGACTCATCGATGAACCTCAGCAAATGGATTCTTGTTACTTGCCCGACCACATCCTGCGTACCGTCAACTATTATGGAATATGCACCTGAGTCTCGAACCTGGCAAGTTGGCAACAAATATCCCGAACGATGCTATGACTGAACATTTCGATAATTTCATTTTGCCAGACTCCACTTGTCATATCATTTTTTGTTTGTAGAAATTTCTGTTGCTGGTTCGAATCCTCACACCTTAAACGAAGTAGTTACTTGAAATTGCCTTCTTCTGTTTCATCACCTCTAAGGGCCAGACCTTGCCCGACGAGGCAACGAGCTGTGCTGAAAAGGACATGCAAACTTTTGCGTGCACTTAGTTGTTGTTCACATATTTGTTTCTAAGCTGTGCATTCACTGTAGGGACCGATGCGTAAAACAGCTGCTCCCGAGCAAAGCAGTGTGATGCACTTCTTTTGTGTTCCACAAACTTCCGTACTGCTTTCTTCCAATTACAAAAGCCCTTGCTTATAAATGTACAGTAGATTCCTTCTTGCGGGAAAGTTCTGTAAGATGTAGCGAATCTGCTTTCACACATGTGTAACAGGGAACTGTATTCATCCTTGAATCGATGTGAATCCAGGGAAATCTTTGCTAACATTATAATCTTTGATAATCATTGATGACTTCTGAAATTTCAAACAGTTTTTCTACCCCTCGGCACTGCAGTCGAATGAAATGACCTGAAATAGTTTTTTCTTCGTGTTAATATTTCATTCATTGTTTGCATTTTCTTGGGGGGGATGCATCCCCCCCAAAAAAACTTTTCACGAAAGTTTGGGGGATCCCCCCAAGGTTGACGCCCCTGCTAGGCAGATTGTTACAAGGAATGTTCAGTTTGTGATACCAGCATGAAATTTTCAGGGATGTTTGCTAACATGTTTCTTAGTGTATTAGGATAAGGAGGCCTTCAAAATTCGTCCTGGATAGAAAATGGCGGCCATTTTTAACAATGGCGACTGTTTCGATATAGATTACTCTTTTTCAACCCCTAGACCAAAATTTTCAATATAATAATGGTAGACCATTATTATGGAGCATAATTCCCATCTTTTGATGTACAGAACAAGTCTGTGTGATGAATAGAATTCAAGAAAATTTCACAAAATGACCGCCATGTATACGTTTTTAACATTTTTCGAGCCATACATCACAATTTTCAATATGACAATGGCAGACCATTATGATAGAGCATAAAAATACCTATCTTTTAATGTACAGAACTAGTCTATGCGATGAATATAATTCACAAAAAATTCACAAGATGGCCGCCAATGCCCACCATGTATGTGTATAGATCACAATTTTCAACATTATAATGTAGATCATTATTATGGAGCATAAAAATACCTTTCTTATATTGCACTAACTAGTCTGTGCGATGACTAGAATTCACATAAATTTCACAAGATGGCCGCCATGTATGCGTTTTTAACCTTTTTAGAGCCTTAGATCACAGTTTTCAATATAACAATGGTAGACCATCATTATGGAGCATAAAAATACATTTCTTCTGATGTACTGAAGAAGTCTGTGCGATGAATAGATTTCACGAAATTTAGCGCCCATTTTTACATAATGCTCAATATATACATGTTGGACCATGGAATATTAATAGATAACATAGATATTGGTGTCATTATGAGTTTCAGGAAACAGAGCATACATTTTTATCCTTACTAATCGTTCTCTACCACGACTCGCACTTGCATCAGCACAGCACAGTGCAGTTAAGTCCTAATCCATGGCATTTTCATCGATGGTAATCTGGTGAAACTGTCTGCAACAGGTGCAATCCCCGTCTATAGAATATTCCTCTGACCATATCTCTTAATCCATCCAGAATCATCA
>JAQFZF010004150.1:0-10772 GCA_034695365.1 Enchytraeus norvegicus
TAGAAAGTGAGCTTTCCATGGCTCCCCCTGACATTAGAGGGGCTCCGAGAAGTGTACTGTTAGAGGGTGTCAGTTGGCGAAAGGAACTCAATGTAGGATCACTTGGAGTAATATCTCCAAGATATATATTGTTTGATTGATTGGTTGATTGATTGATCTATGCTAATTCTATATGATGACAGGTTGAGATGACAGGCAGTAGTATCTATGATTATATTCACAAGGGCGACTGGGCGGAACTTTCTCAACATTTCTCTCTGATCCCCTCCCGATCTCTCCCCTCCCCCTCCACCCTAACCCCCTCACCCAACCCCACCAGTACAGCCACCCCTCCCTCCAACTGTGACGTGGCTTCTGACAGTGACGTCAGTGATGACGTCAGAGGAATGGAATCACGTGATCAGATAACCGGCCAATCAGGTAGGACTTTGATGCGGCAGTTTTATGCTATCTATTCTGATATATTGAGCCAGTGGCGCATTGGTTCAGCACCCCGCCGGGGCCCCATCGGAGCTTGGTTCGAATCCCAGCCTGGCTCATCTATAGATAATGTATCTTCCTCGAAATATACGTTAAATTCACCTTATCCATTTTTATTATTTCGGGTCCTTATACAGGTTGATTAAATGACAAAACAGTGTTTGCATGTTAAGCATTTAACGTCACTTTTCTCGTCCAATGATTATGTCAGGGACCAGTACGGATTGCTACCAAACCCACTGCAAATGCTTAAGGAAAATTCTCAATTAACTCCATTCTCTATTAAGGCGGGGGGGGGAGGTGAGATTATGGCCGAGTGGTTAGAGCGTCGGCCTCCGAAGCAAGAAGACATGGAAACGATCCCAGGTCAGGTCAACAAGATGAATAACCCCAGGTGGCTGGTAGGTTAGTGGATATCGGCGCTTGCTGCATTGTGCGCTCTAAACGGCAATAATACGTCTAATCATGGAGAGCAGAAAAACAAAAAATACCAAAAACAGCAATTAAGAAAGGAGACTGCCATGTGCGAACTGTCATATGTGAGAATATACGAATAGAAAAGAAACTATACTGTTTATTACTATCTGTCAATCAATCAATCAATCAGTTTATAGTAAACATTTTTATCACACACTGTTAACTAGGTTCCGATGGGCTGTGTATAATAACTATGGCTTAACAGGCTTACATGGTACTAAAACTAATTTTTTCCTCCTCGTTATTTAATTTTATTATTGTCGATTTTATGGATAAATGGACTTGCACCGTGTTTGACCAGTGTTGACCTCTGTTCTCTTTCAGCACTTGTGACTTTCTAACTGCGTGGACCAGTTAGCAGTGTTTGTGCTGTTACGGACGCTCCTGATATCGTCCATGATTTTAAATAATCTTTAACCTTTATTATGCCAAGTCACCCATATGGGAACATTATATTTATTTGTCAGAATTTTTTCAAAAACAAATGCAGACTGATTTTATTTGACCAACATAATAAAGGGGTGTCTGTCTGTCGAACATATTGATATGTTTTTATTATATTTTTGACCTATGGCGGCTAAGCCAGGCCGGCTTAAAGTTGATGACTATATTGGGCTCTAGGGTAGGTGACTTTGGGGGTGCCTTGTGATTATGATGAATATAGTATTTAAAAGCTTTTTGAAAATATTGTTTTCGGTATATGTATAATTTTATGTATAAATAATAATTAATCCGTAACAAGTTTGCTGGCCGAGCATGGTCCTCACAATTTTCAGTTTTCTATGGTTTATCCCATATGGGTGACTTGGCCACATAACACCAATTATTTTCAAAATTTTCTTTATTGCGGCACAATGCTATAATTCTTATTCCTCTGTTCACAGGTGTCATTTGCTCAGTCTAAAACATATTTATTTATGTTGTTATAATCAAAACTGTAAAATAACAAGAGAAACAAAATTAATTTATTGCAAAACTTTTGAAAATAATTATAAAATTAGCAGATCCTGTAACAAATAGCCTACAGATTAGGCCTGACATAGCAGATGTGACGTGGTCTCCATTCTCGAGGAAGAAATGATGGCGGCCACTCGTGTTCAACATTCTTATAGAAATAAGAAATATTTTGCTAATTAGAGGATCACTGCAACATAGGCCTCTATGACATCGAATTGAGTCGCCCAACGTGTCCAAATTAAGTGACTCTGGTTCTGGAAGAAATAATCTTGGAGCTTGTATCATGGTCAGGTTACCACCAATAGTTAACTATGGTGGCATTGAACATGACAGCAACTATGAAGCAAGGTGAATGTGTAAGCTGCACACACGAATGAGTTGTGTGGAAAAAACTATGGGAATAGGCCTCAGGCTATGATGATGGGATATAATGTACTCTTGATTGACCGTGACGTAGGCTATCAGACGTCATATAGTGATGGGAAGATGGACTTTAAATAAATTTTATTTTATTTATATTTTTTTAATTGCCCTGGGTGGTAAACGAACCTGGGCTAAAAATATGATAAAATAGATTTATTGTGTTTAAATAAAGAAGTATATATGTATATAGATAACATACAGTAGTTAAAATAAATCTCCTGATCTTTGGAATGCCATGTCATCGAACGTGCCGCGAAAGCATACTGCATTGTAGCGTTGCAGCGCCATGGACAGTCGTTGCCAGAGGAAGGCCTTATTGTTACATTATTATTATTATGCTTTGTGTCATGGTTTCCACTGTGTTTCTGAAACTTGTTGATGTTTACTAGTAGTGTAAATGCATAGTGCAGGGTAAGTAGGCCTAGGCATAGCCTACTACAGTATGGCCTATATCACCAGCAAAGATACATAGGCCTACATATATTAGCATAAAATCACCAAAATGACAGTGGTAAACATTTTTTACATCATCAAATGTTAATTTAATCAACGTAATCTTTACTGGTGCTTTAGAATTAAGATATATTACCTTTTTGACTAAATACCCATTTGTACACAACTGAAATGACTACATTGAAATTTCAGAGAAAACCCCGTTCTAAGACGCTAAGTCACCCATATGGGAACAGCCAGTTTTTCACATTTTTTTCAAAATTGGGGACACCAAAATGCATTCCTATAAAACACTATCTACTCACATAGCAAAAGCAATGTAAAAATGAATAAAATGTTATCCAGCACTGTCGTGGCGAAATAAAGGTTAAAGCCATATTGCTGTTATTACTGATACAGTGGCGTCGCTACCATTAGAACGTTGGAACGTAGCTCCCCCTGCGACTTTTTGTTTATTTTTTATGCAAAGTCTTGGTTATGGCATAATCTTGAATTATTGATCCTATAGGCTTATATGTGAGAAGTTAAGCGTTAATTACATGCTTTTCTACTTGTATGTGTTACAGTGTTAGTGAAGTATTGTAATTAAATGGGTTATGTGTCTGAAAAAAATCTGCGCTCCCCCTGAACAAAACCCTGGCGACGCCACTGTACTGATAAATTTCCTGTAACAGCGGCTGTTAACACAGACGACCCCGAGGAGCCAGAGTTGGAGAGGAGAGAGAAGAAAAGAGTTTGTTTCTGTATTCGTATGAAGTCTACTCTAACAAAGAGAGGTGGACATCTCAAGTCTTCTGGATACAGGGTATTATTACTATTATTGCTGTTATTGTTGTTCACCCAGATGCCCGTGTGGTGCTGACACCCTCTATCGTCTAATGTCTAATTGGAAGGGATGCAGGGTTCACCTTCAGGCCTCGCAGAGTTATCTCTAAACATCTGGGTACAATAAAATACAATGAGAATTTATCGTCCGGTTCCTCACCCCAAGGCGATGTCAGGGACATCAGGGTATGGAGTGTTAAGCCCAGATTCAACTCCTTCGAGCACGACACAAGCCACCATCCGTCTGCGGAGATCCCACAGTGGAAGGCCCTTCCATAAATGGATATAGGCTTCTGCTGTTGTAGAAGAAGTTGACGTCCCTGTCATCGCCCTCGGGTGAGGAACTGGAAGTTAAATCTTCATCGATTGATTGAAGCAGGATAATGTGATACAAATTTCTTAAGATATCGTTTTCTCTTCTGTGTTTACACAAGCAGGTATGTTCAGGTGGTTGGAAGCTGCTTGTAGTTACATATGCTGCTTGGGGCATCTCTGATGTCTCTTTCGGGTAAGGAACCGGACGATAAATTTTAATGGACTGATGTATGTGTACAGGTTGTCCAGCTGGTTGCTAATGTAAGATCATCTCCTCAACAACAACAACAACAATTCGACCAGCAGGAGCAAGCGAGTACCAAGAAGGGGGCTGCTCGTGGTCCGGGTAAAAAGCTATTTGGGTCTCAGACAGCAGGGCTGACAGCCATGGCTATAGCCCTTCCCTCGCCCTCATCATGTGAACTGGCTCTCAATGGTGACTCATTTGTACTGAGGCTGAGCAACGATCTACGCATTACCTACTGCGAACAGAGGTTAGAATACAATTTAGTTTACAAAACGTCAGAAGACGAATATGAAACGTTTTACTCTAATGAAAACAGAAGAATTACATTTTTACAATATGTTTCTTCCGCATAGTTTCACACATGACGTACACACTCCATAATTAATCATACCTTTGCCTTTTTATAACAGTATACATTGCTATTGCATTCATGTTTAGATGTTTCATTCTAAACGTTTCAAAAGCGTTTTATGCACTTTGATATTGATTTATTTATTAATTGACTGATATATTTACCGATGGAGTGATTTATTGATTGATTGATTGACTGACTGTCTTATTGATTGATTGATTAATTGACTGATAGATTGACTAATTATTGACTTATTTATTGACTTTTGGATGACTCATTGATTGATTTATTGATTGATTGACTGATAACGATGCTCCTTTACAACAATGCGCCGCATTGTTGTAAAGGTGTGATTAATTGATTGATTGCTAGGCTACTCGAGGTGGCAAATTGACTGATTTTTTATGAATTGTGTTATTGATAGATTGATTGATTGATTGTTAGGCTACCAGAGGTGGCAGGTTACACAGGAGCCGATCAGCTGTTAAACAGGAGAATGTATGACCTGTGTCATCCGGATGATGTCAACATACTGCGCCGTGCTCACACTGACCGTATGTACTTTAGATTAAATTCTGTATCGATTATAAATAAACTTATATGAAAGATTTTGCACCTCTGAAGACTTCCACACTGCTTCTAATCCCACCAGATCTAACTTTGCACCTCTGAAGACTTCCACACTGCTTCTAATCCCACCAGATATAACTTTGCACCTCTGAAGACTTCCACACTGCTTCTAATCCCACCAGATCTAACTTTGCACCTCTGAAGACTTCCGCACTGCTTCTAATCCCACCAGATCTAACTTTGCACCACCAACCACTTATAATATACTCAAAACTCATCCATCCTCATATTAACTTTCTACGCGTGAGAATTGCTGGCTATTCTCACGGCGCAGAAAATAACACAGGAAATGAAAAAAACTGAAAGAATGTGCAATTTCTTAAAATTAAACTTGTTACAACCATTCCCCACCCCTAACCATAACCCTAAATGATAAAAAGTAATGAAAATGAGAGAGAAAAAATTCCTCGTTCAACAGTCGATCGAATACCTCAAGAAACACCACAATGTTCGTAACCCCTATAATTATCTGCATTAGTTTCTGCGCCAGCAGTACTCACTGGTAAAAAGGTAACATGCCATCCGATTTATTTAGCTATGCCGATGCATCTTGCCCACATAATTCTCTTAATTAATTCACTTTTTTCACTCTTGTTTATTTATTAATTGACTTTATTCTCAAGCCCATCAAACAACTAATATATTGTCTGGATGTTCTTGTTGTTCCACTTCAATACCACTTTCTAATTAATACCTTAATTTCTTCTTTATTCATTAACAAATTATATTAACTGATAAATAACATATTTGCATATTGCTGATAGTGCTGATCAAGGGGCAGACCCTAACAGATTACTACAGACTGCTATCAAGTAGAGGAGGCTATGTCTGGATTCAAACCTGTGCCTCTGTCATCTACTGCAGCAAGGCCAGCAGCAACAACAACAACAACTGCAACAACAACAACAACACTGACGGGGTCAAGGAAATGGAAGAGCAAGGCTTCATTGCCATCAACTATATCATCAGGTTGGCAATTAACTTTATTAGCAATGTAGTTTGTACTACTTGTTCATTTTTTCCCTTGTTGGACCCTGGAATCTTGGGAATAGACTAACTGAAACCTGCTTCATTAAAGCAAGAACATCTTTATTAATAATATATATATAGAATAATTATCTATATAATGTGTGTCATCTATATAATACATTATATCATTTAGATTTCCTTGGTTAAAGCCGACTAACGCAGATATAGAGTTAAGCAACTGGAATGTGCATCTCGGACCTGCCATTTGGCAGTACACTTTAGAGGAAAATAAACATTTATATGAATTTGATCAATATTATTTGTATTACGTTCTGATATCGTCGTCAGCTGATGAAACCGACGTTAAGCCCACATTGATTGATTGATTGTATCATTCGTGTTCCAGTGCTGCAGTGGAACCAGATGTTGTCATGGACAGCTTTCAAAGTTCAAATTCTAACATTTGCCACCCTGACACGCACAACTGTCGGAGACCCAATCCATCAGACATTTCTGGAACATGCATTGGAGACGATCATGGTGCACCACCTAGAGATCTTTCTAGCAACTTTCAATTCATTCCTTCAGACAGGCTGAACAACTCAGCTTGGCTGCAATCTTCTCAAATGAACAATGTGGACAATTCCAGTCAGAATTCGAAGAACAATTTAAGTCCACACCTAGAAAATGTCGTGTATTCAGTCAACACATTGAATCCGAACCTTGAAAATGTCGACATACATTCCCGAAACGCTTTACAACCAAATCAAAAAAATTCCGATATTTATTCGGAGCTGACTCAATGTTCTAATTTAGAAGATATCGGCTGTCATTCGATGACTACTGTAAGTACAAGCCTCTGTGAAAGAGGTCAACGTAAACCGGATCCTCTGCAAAGTAGAAATCCAAGACAGCTGAAGGAGAAAGAAAAGGAGCAAGAGCAACCACAGACTGATCGCAAGCGCAGATCATCTAAAGCTGGAGAAAAAGAAGGTTTAGATAACTCTGATCATATTGCCAAAAGAAGTTCTCCACATAACACTCTAAATAATTTCCAGGCGTCAGATTGTCATGCACTGTCAGATGGCAAAGAGAGTCAACTAAAACCCAATTCAGAATCATGCGCCAGCGACGAACTTGAAATCAACAGAGCTAACGGTAATCAAAACATCAAACCTTTTCTAATCGATTCCTTCGATATTTCAGAGTCGTTTGCTGCGAGGAAATCATTTCCTCTAGGTGATTGCAATTCCTCTGTGAGTAGAGATTGTTCTTCCACGGAATCTCCGAACATTGGTGTGAGAAGAAGTTTTGATGGAGGACAGTATTCCAGGAGCAGTCCAGCAGTGGGAGGTGTGATTGGATGTGGATCATATGCAAACACCTTCAGCAGCAGAATAAATCAAACCTTCAATAATTTGTTGAAGAAAGAATCCGGTAAACCATCAAAAGAACGGACTGCCAATAAATCAGAAAAGCAATTTTCAAATGGATTAGATGGTAATAACAGAGACTCCGAGAGAATGATTAATTCTAGATCAGATGGAAACATTAGCTGTGGATCAGAAGATAAAATTATGGTTGGAAATAAGGAGAGGCCATTCAATGACTTGGCACAGCTAGATGATACGAATATTGCAACGAATAAGAAAGGCTTTGACTTATACATGACCAGCAATCCACACTCATTTAACCCAGGTGATATATCATCCTTATCATCCTCGTCTTTGTCTTCCTCTCCAACTCCATCCTCACCATCGTCCTTCTCTTCATCAAATTGGGCATCAACCAGTCAAATACCACATTTCAGAGATGATCTTTATGGTGAAACGGCAGTGAAGGAATCTCAAAAAGAAGAGCAACATGAGATCTTCAGCAGGAAGGTTATGAATTCGTCTGACACTTGGCTACCAACAACTGTCAGCTCTTGCGCACAACAGAGGAACTCATATCCTGCACAGTACACTGACACATATCATTGCAAATACTCTAGAGATATCAGCAGAAGAGAACTCGACATCTGGGCTCAAGAGAATGTACATTCAAAAAGATCAGTCGAAGGCAATCCAAACACCAGCAGTTCGGTAAAGCTCCTGGAAGAGGCTATGAGCAAACATCTTCCAGCTGATGCTGCTAGCATTTCATTAGAACCAGAAACGAGATTCAGAGGAGGCAGGAATCCTATAACAACTTTAGGGGAGATCGGGGTCACAAATGTATGTCGCCCGGGGAGTAATAAGATACAAAAAGATGGGGAATCGTATCTCCCAGCCACAACGCTACTCCGTTCTCTCTACGCTAATAGAGAATCAGTAATAAGATCATGTGTTTCTCTTCCAACAGGCGCCATCTTGGAATCAGAATATTTCCCATCAGTTGAACGTGTGTATCATAATGATATTTCACCGATGGCAGAACATTCGGGTGTTTATTCATATCAACCAATCGGCTATTCTTATTTAGATTTAGATGTTAATCAGACCTGCCACGTCATCACTCCTCCTCTGTCTCTCTCGCCATCTGGTGGGAAATATTCGCCCCAGTCTCAGTGTCGTGTTATGAGCTCAAAGTCACTGTATGAGGGGGGCAATGTAATGAATTATCATGACCTACTTCCCTCGTACGAGATTGGTCAGCAGCAGCAGTATTTGTATGAATCTACGCCTCCGTACTACATTTCAGCCAATCACGGGCCGCAGCTATATATAGACCAGTAATTAGGTCTCAATTAAACTGTGAAAGTGGGGGAGGGGATATCATGTATATAATCTTTAATGATGTTATTGACTTATTAATCAATCCTCCGTTAATTAATCCTCAGTTACTCGCACTCGGCGGTCTGTAATAGACTGCAGGTCGCTTTGTGGAGTAAATCTGTAAGCTTAACCTCAATCTTTGTGACGGTAGTGCTCGATTGTGTTGAGCCGTCTGTGAAGAGAAACCTTGCGCTTTTGAACCTTGATGTTAAACACACTCAAACCTTGAAGTATTAATAAATATTGTGCGTCATACATGTGTAGAAAACTGTTCAATAGAAATCGTTAGCCAGTATTATTTGATATTAAATATCTTCAAGTTTCTACTGCATGATGAAAAACTAATCATGCTTGATCCTGACGTAGAATGAAATGGAACTGAGAAGTAGTACTAATAAAAACAAAACAATTTAATTAGGAAAATGAATTGTTTAATACATTAATTTATCCGCATAGTTGTACAAAAGAAATACATACATTTAGTTTATAGAAGCGAAAACACAGTAGAAATATTACCAACAATTTGTCAACGAATAACATTCTTTCAAACTTGATGGAGTGTATAGGACTGTAGGCTGAACCTTATTAGATCTAAATCCTAAAAGGCTAAAGCCGAATTTAACGTCAGTTTCGCGGTCTAACGGCTACATCAGTGTCGGATGAGCCTTGGATTCGAACAGTGAACCTATGGTGCACGAGTCGGTCACTCAACCGATGTGCTATCGGCTCAGCCAGATTATAAGCATAATAACGTCAGTATATGATATCAGTGATATCAGTGTATGGTGAACCATGTAAGCTTGACAACCACAGTTTTAATTGATACGAATGAATTATAGACAACATCTAAAGCACGAATAAGAGAAGCTGTATTAATATAGCCAACATTAAAGACTTTTTTAGTATCAGTAATCCTTAATAATGAACATTTAACGTCAATTTTGTAACAAAGGATGATATCAGAAGACAAATAGTAAAATGTCCTATTTTTTCCTTATAAGTTAGACCTGCAAATCATCCAGGAACTTTACAGCATGCACTACAATATAATACAATACCGAAATAATAAATGAATGAAGAAGAAAATTTAACGTCAAGTTTCAGAAGCCCGAAGGGTTTCTCTTCAAGACGCCATTAGTTGATTCAAACCTAAACCTGGACACGAGTCCAGATTTGTTGACAGGCTAAACTTTGAATTTGGTTATTCTTCGTATACCACATTATCGTGAGAGCTGTCCATTAAGTTCTTTCTTTTTCTTTCTTTCGTTTTCTCTCTCTCTCTCTTTCGTTCTTCTGTTGTCTATTCGTATCTGACCATGATCTGGGCTAGGGTGAGGATTTGTTGATCTTTTCCCTTTTTAACGCCTCCAGGGTCTATTCTGTAGATTTTTCTAGAATTCTCAGATCTTCTTTCTTATCTTCTAGAGATTCTTCAATCAAGTCCTTCCTTTCGAGCGCTCTTCAATCAAGTCCTTCCTTTCGAGCGCTCAGCTGTAAGCCTCCTTCTTAGTTTGTTTGCGGGCTTGCATTTCAGATATGTACCGATTTGTGTTTTTAGCTCCGAATTCAATTCAGTTATTTAATACCGAAATACAAAATACAATGATAATTTTATCGTTTGTTTTGACACCCGACTATTCTGTCACGGACGTCTCAAACACAATATTTACAACTAGAAGCGATTCCAAATCATCAACATCTTCGCTAATCTCCTCTTACGAACATGTGCCATTTTTGGTTGGTCCATCTCTAAGCCCATGGGGATATTTCCAAAGTCGGGGATAGTAATACGATAATGAAAGCAAAAACAATAAACACCAATCAGAAGCTTTCAATTTGAAGCTTTTATATTATGCACTATTAACTCAGCATGCACTCAGGGGCTTCC
>JAQFZF010004151.1:0-10769 GCA_034695365.1 Enchytraeus norvegicus
TCTTTGTCTTTAACCTTGGACTGATTTTACGGATTTTGGCTTTGCACCGTTTATGGACATTTATTTATGCTTATCGGCATGGCTTTGGTTCCATAGTGCTCGATGTTGTCATTGACAACGGTAGCACTCTAATTGCGTTGTTGTTGTCGTTGTTGTTGTTAATGCCCTCCCTCCCCCCCCATCCGTCATCAACGTTCGGACTCTCCACCCCCAGAGCCCCCACCCCCGTGATGACGTAATATATATATATGGATGATCTTAATGCAGGCCCATAACTAAACTCTTTGGCGCATGTAGGACAGTGTACATACATGTTACAGTACATGGGCCAACAGAGATTAAATAACATACATGGAGTTGTCAAATTTTGATGAGGACAATTCCGGACACTGTCAGTATAGCAGCCGAGCGATGTCAATATTATGCTTTAATCTATTCTTTATTTCTTGCAATTTTCCGGACGGACAATGTATTTTTCAGATAGACCCTATTCAATTTTCCAGACACAATATTCAAATTCCGGACAGTCCAGACAAATTCCGTACGGTTGGCAACCCTAGACATACAAGATTAAATACTTCATCCGCTGGATATAGGCCTATATGCAACAATAAAGTATTCCAAAAGTTGTTCACTAAATCAACACAAGAACCGCATAAAAATGTGAATTAAATGTTTCACAACTATAACAACGACATAATGTATCGGATAGGTTTATTATACACGCTAATAATACTGTGTATTGCATGGATCATTTGATTACTGCGTATTACTACGATTTAGGTATATAAAATATAAAATTCAATCAATTAAACAAACTATAGAGCTACTTATAAGTAGATAATTAATCAAATTCATTTAAAAATTAGAAAAACACAACAATTGACCTACTCGTAATGTTTTCATATACAAACAATATAGAATTGACAATAAAGAAGATCTATACAAGGACAACTTTTATAATGCGAGTATTGTATTAGTAATTCACCTTAGGTCTAATCATTTCAATAATAAGTAGAGTAAAAAAAGGTAGGTGCCAGAATACAGGGGCCCCCATTGGGGGGGGGGGATGATGGAGAAGCTTGCTCCATCATCCCCCCCCCCCCCCCCCCCCCCCCCCCCCCCCCCCCCCCCCCCCCCCCCCCCCCCTCCATCAAGCTTGTGGGGGATGGGGGCCCCTGCCAAAGTAGAGAATAACTTTAAATGGCTAAAAAGCCTTTTTGTCAGGTTTGCAGCCCGAGGGCTGCATCAGTGACAGGAGAGCCCTGGGATTCAAACCGCAGACCTATTGGTCTGAAGTCCAGTCGCTTAACCGCTATGCAACCGGTTCTTTGCCAATTTTTTCTTTTTTTTCCTTGATTTGATAACTTTTGGTTTCTGGTACCTGTAGTAGGCTACCATACTTGCAAATCACTGTAATAAAAATCATGAAGGATTAATTAAAAGCTTCATGAATTTAGTTTAATTTTAACTAGCTCAGTAGATCATAATCTTAGAATGGGGTTAGACAAATTAAAGGTAAACGATTGATTTATGGCAGCAATATATATCAAAGGCACCATCATCAATGGGCTCGATCCAGGTACCAATGTAACTCAAAAAAGCCTTTGACCACTAAATAATTATTTGTCTGCTAATTATTTGTCTGCATAATAATGCAGTGTTTAATAGTATTAATCATTGGCACAAATTATGCAACAACACAAAGAATATGATGCATAGAAAATGTTATTCTTAACCTAGTAAATCAATCAATGAGTTGCCTAACTAACTTGTCTTAGATAATTATTAGGCATAAAAATAGTCCATAACGCAGATAAAATGAACAAAATACAAGTACTTAAATAAGATGAAAACAAAATCTCCAAATAATCACAATAATCTCCCAATTGATAAAAATTAATACCTAGAACTCGGGCATCACAAGGCACACTACAAAACTTTCAGATAATATACAATAATTATTATAACAACGTTAACTCGCCGTCGCCAAGAACATCAAGTTGAAGCGATTAACACAGATACTAAGGAAGGTAACGGAATATATGAAAAGGAATGAATACACTGCAACAAATTAAACTGAGAGAAATGTTGTTAGACAATAATACTGTTGCAGAAGTCGAGCATGCCACTCCTACAACATTGCCAGTCAGTAGCCCTTCTGCCAGTCGACTACATACTCCAGTGGTTCACCCTTCAAGAACCGATCATAGTTCTCCAAAATCTTCTCCAGAAACTGTTATAAGAATAAAAACACACGCTCCAGATAATATGGCTTTAATAACAATGGAATCTACTACCTACCATGGCTAAAGAAGTTATTACCAATTCTCGCATTAAATTTATGAAACAGAATTATATTATGATCTAATAAATATAATGTATTAACCAATAGCACAATATTTTACATTGTGGCATTACATTTTACATTAGTAGAAGTAGTATTTTGACAACAACAATTTTTTTACTTTAGCACTTTGCAAATATTCATTAATTGGGCATTTGATAGGGGCCTACTTTCAAATATGATAGCAATATAGGAGAAACTGAGACGATAGGAGATATATATGTCGCCAGTCATCGATCATCTCCACTATGGTTCCAATCATTATGGTTTATTTGTTAATACTTTTACAATAAAGTCAATCAGTCAATTGAGCTGTTATTCAGTTAATCAATCAGTCAGTCAATCAATAAGTCAATTAATAATACTTACCAATGGTTCATCGACACACAGTCCAGAGACATGAGGTGTGATGGTGATGTTGGGATGACCCCACAGAGGACTGGACTCCGGTAGAGGCTCTTCCTCCAACACATCCAGGATAGCCTGACTTATCCAGCCCTCTCTGTTATACAAACATTAGATACACGTTATACTACATTATTCATCTATTATTTAATCTAACTTTTCTAACATCTAATCCAGTGCGATTCCACGTCGGTGCCGGGAGGGGGGCGTGGTCCACCACATTTCCAACTGATCCCCCCCCCCAATATTTTCTGGCCCACAAAATATTTGCGTGGCCCACAAATTTCCTACATAATATTAATATAGAAAACTCAGAAAACAATTTGGGGGGAAATGGCCCCCCTTAAAGGGCCGGATCAGCCAATTTGGGGACCCTGGGCTAATAAAAATTAGGGGGCCCCTTAAATAAACGACATGAAAATTCAGATCATATATTGTTCAAAAATATGCCTTCCGGACGACGAATTTCAAAGAAGCATTATACCATAATTGACAACAACAAATAGTCAACCGCGGACTTATGGGGGTGGGGGGCATGGCTCACCCTTGACCTGAGAGGAGAGCATAGCCATCACTTAAATTGAGGGGGCCGGGGGGGAGAGATGATACCACCACAATTTATTTTAAAATTCGCTTGTGGTGCGAAAATGTGCATATTTGGAAATACACTTTCTGCACTCTTTCTCCTCGATTTTTCATTAACATGACCAACGTTTGTTGGAGTGCTGCCCTTCAAGAAACAAATGTGTATGCGCGATCTCAAAACCTGACACAATTGTGAAAACGAAGCGAGCTCCCAAACAATGGCGCTCGATCCGAGCACAATATTTAAAATAGAACATGTAAATGTTGCGAGCGGAGCGAGCCAGAAAAAAAGTAAGTTAGATTCTTAAAAACTGACTCTTAAATTTTTACCCTCACCACTCAATATTGTTTAGATTCGCCACTGAATATTGTTGAAGTCTTTAATGCATTGAAATGTAATATTATATATGCTTATATTTTCTTCTTGCAACCATTCTTTTACAATAATTACAGTTGCAAACAAATATCACTTTGAAATTTGGGGGCCCTGGGCTGCAGCCCCTTTAGCGCGATGGCTAATCCGGCCCTGCCCCCAAATCGTTTGGTCTAGATCTGCCGCTGATCTAATCTTTAGGCCCTAAATTACTAAGCTTAGAATAAAACTAACAATATATTATAGCTTACTGATCCGCAAATGTCTTAGATTTTACCTACTAAGCAGCTTTTAATAAAGGATAACACTTAAAATACAAATACTAATCTAGTACAAATAATAATCCAAATACCAGGACACTTAATGTAGGCTTACATATAAGCAAAGCAAAAAAGCTTTGAGAGAAAGTAAACGTGTCTCTCAATAACCCCGGAGACTCAATGCTACCAATTAACTATAAGCCCTCTATTTCACAAATGGATAGAGGGATGATTGCACATCCAAGATTTTACTCTCTGATTGACTCAACCGGGAATTGAAACCAGATCCTTCTGTACAAGATTCTGACACAAACTGGCGGACAGTCTTAACAGATGAGTCACAGAGATGTGTTTTGCATAATTTTAAGTCACTTAAATTCCCTATTATAGAGATTACAAATTATTCATTCAACCATAAAAATGTTTAAGATTTATAGTTCGGTCAAACAAACCAAAACTAGAATATAATTCAGTAACACTTTAATACTGATTAACAATTGAAAATACTGACTTCAATGCATGAAGAATGGTCTCATTTTTTATACAATTTCCTCTGCCAACATTGATGAATACTGATTTCTAAAAAGCACAAAGTAGACACCAACAATTAATTAATTAAGAATTAAAAGGATTCTAATGAAAGCATTTCAAAATGGAATGACGCTTTGAATTTAATCAGACAACTGAGCGAATGAAGTGAGATAATTTGCATTGCCAATAGAGACCAATCACAAAGGGGGATTCGAATGAATAGAATTATATAAAGGAATCAAAATTTAATGCATCAATGCAAATACAAAATTAAATATAAATTAATTAATAAATATATTTTTAAAGCGCTGCTATATGCAAAATGCCACAGTAGTACTGGACAATGGAGAGTTATGGAGTCAAGAAGCCTAACTGGTGTGGTGCCCCAGACCTATGTAAGTCTGGAATTAGAAAAACCAATTGGCCTATAACACGGAATTCATTGCCACATGGCTATCCCCCCCCTCCCCACTGCTGTATCTGCTTTAGTTGTCTCTTGTGAACATACACAGCAAAAGGTGGGTTTAATTTTCTATTTTTTTCGAAGCAACTTGGAAAATTATGATCTGAATGACCGCACAAGAAAATTGTATTCAGACAAAAATCTCTTCTATCTTTTGGATAGCCCGAACAAGAGCATATGCATGTTAAATAAATATTAATAAAGAAGAGCATTCAAAGTATAAGCACCATAATAGTACCTTTACCTTGCAGGGTTCGAGAACACTTCCATCCAACAAGCCATCAGTATCTGGAGTACTGGGCAGGATGGTGACTATATAATCACACGAGCTCAACATCTCCGGTAGTTGAGAATATAGTCTATGCAACACAATCAAATTGTCTTATTTCACTTGTTTGGCATCAGTTTAATCGTGTTACTTATCATTATATTTAAATTATGAATGTATGGTTGCATGTGCCTTATTTGGTACCGCAATGGTAGTAGTTTGACAACCAACAAAATGTTTGTATTCTGCTCCCAAGTTCTAGGAATCTAAGAAGGTTCTAGGTATCTAGGAAGAGTCTTAATCAGATGTGCAGTAAGCCAACCAAGTCTATCCTCAGCAACTCTAATCCTTTGTTGGTTCCCCTTTTGCCTGCACTAAATAATCACCTACACTATACTGTTAATACACTGGTTTGACGTATGATCCTCAGGATCGAATGTGGGGCTGGAGGCCTTGCCGCTAGATTAATGACAAGTGCAACCTGTGTGCTAAAGTACTTTTAAGCGGGATCAGCTTGAGCGATCCGAAACCTAGGGGTCAATTCTGACCTATGTTGGACTTTACCTTTACATTAAATAAGTATATAGGCTACTGGGCGATTGATTCAATATAATACAAAAGAATCACAAGTGAGACGTGTGACACTGGAGACCATGCCGTTGAATTAATAACACTTATCACCCACACATCTTGTGATTTGGTGTAAGAATGGATCAGCCCTTATGCCAAACTGAACGTGATTTAGTCATCAAGAAATATATTAAATTATAAAACAAATGATTGATTGAAGAGAGATATATGTTTATTACAGTGATAACACAACATTTCAAGTATCAAAATTACTAACGGTGCAGATAATTAGTGATATCAGAGACAAACGAATAAATAGTGCTCATGTGCTGACCGTCATCAGGAAGAGCAAGAATGCCCTATCTAGCTGACCAAGGCCAGAAAATAAAAGTACAATAAATAAATGAATAAAACTACCAATAACAGAAAGGTCTACTGATATAATTAATAACAGTCTATTTATTTTCTAATTGCCAGCTATCTTGTAAATATTTTTTATATTTGAGCACAAAATTATCAATGGAGGTGGAACTTCTAATTTCAATTGGAACTTCATTCCATAGTGTTGAGCCTAGTTAATGTATGAGGAATAAAAGGCTTTACTAGGCTTTTTATATAGGTAACTCGTTGATTTCAGTCTTGTCGGGTAATCATGGAAGGATTTGGTGAGAGCATAAAACAAGTTACAAATCGAATTGGGTATAGAATCTTTGAAGTGAAGGCTTCTGTAGATAAATTTACATGCACGTAAATTTCCTAACAAATGAATGGTCAAAATATTATAGATGACTTAAGAGTTGTTTGACATTATAGAAACGATTAACACCCTGAAAAGTTCTGAGCACACGATTAAATGCAATATGCAACGGATCAATAATAGACTTATTAGTACTAATATATACTTCAATGCAATATTGTAAAACAGAATAAATAAGAGCAAAAAATAAATTTTTCCGACATGAAATTGGCAGGAAATCTCTTCGACTATAGATCATACCTCTGACACTGTTTAGCTTGCTAATCAAATAGTTAACATGTTGTTTGAAATTAAGCTGTGAATCAATATAGATACCAAGGAATTTTGTACAGTAAACCCTATTTATCTTATTACATTGAATAGCTACACTGCAGTTATCAAACAAAATCAATTGCACATGTGTAGCACATGTGCCTGCATGTCTGTTCGTTTTGTTTGAGTGAGTGTGTGTGTGTGTATATGTGTGTATGTGTATTGTGTGTACATGTGTGTAGGGTGTAGTGGTGGAGGTACCCTTTGCCACATTCTCCCTCTCTCAGTTGGTTGGACACAAGTACTCTATGATGAGTATGTATTGTGTGTATATGTGTAGGGCATAGTGGTGGAGGTACCCTTTGCCCCGTTCTTTCTCTCTCAGCTGGTTGGACACACAGGTACTCTATGATGAGTGTGTATATGCATGTAGGGTATAGTGGTGGAGGTACCCTTTGCCCCGTTCTTCCTCTCTCAGCTGGTAGGACACAGGTACTCTATGATGAGTGTGTATATGTGTGTAGGGTATAGTGGTGGAGGTACCCTTTGCCCCGTTCTTCCTCTCTCAGCTGGTAGGACAGGTACTCTATGATGAGTGTGTATTGTGTGTATATGTGTGTAGGGTATAGTGGTGGAGGTACCCTTTGCCCCGTTCTTTCTCTCTCAGCTGGTTGGACATAGGTACTCTATGACCTACAGCTGTTGGGATGAGCTGCCTTCACTGGATCCTGAGCTATACAAGAGTCTTGCCTACGTCAAAGTATTGCATACAGTTTTCTCTCTCTCTCTCTCTCTCTCTCTTTCATTGTTTTTCTATGTTTTAAGCAATTGAGAGAATAGACACTATTGGCCTGAGTTTGTAAGAGACCAGTAAGGTCTCTTGCTGTTCCAGTAAGAGAGTGAGACAAGCAACGAGTTAGCATGTTGTAATACTAATGGCACTTGTTGAAACATATTATCGTAGGTTTGTTATTGTTGGACAATCGAAGACACTGTGGCCTCGGGTTCAATGCCCATTTGGGAGACAAAATTTGAGTTGCAAGAATTAAACAAGCTACTTTACTCTTCATTGCTATATTTTCAGCAATTGGTCACGCTCTGCCGACTGCCACTAGCTAGCCTTTTTATGAGTTATGTTATGAGCGAATCCTGGCTATTGAAACAGTGTAAGTCATGTGTTTGTAATGTGTGTTGTATGATGTGTTACACAGCACTATGTGGGAAATGTGACAGAACTACATGAGTTTGTAGACCTTTATGTAATATGTTATATGATGTGTTACACAGCACTATGAAGGAGATGTGACAGAACTAGATGCGTTTGTAGACCTATGTGTTAATGTGTTGTATTATGTGTTACACAGCACTATGAAGGAGATGTGACAGAACTAGACCTCACATTCTCCTATGATGAAGAGTTGCTGGGTAAGATAGTGACACATGAGCTAAAGCCTGGAGGTAGAGCAGTACAGGTCAACAATGATAACAGGTGTGTGTATCAATCAATGAAGACTTAAAGTCCGGTTCCTCACCCGAATGTCAGGAACGTCACGTCATGGCAATGTCAGGAACGTCATGTGTATGTGTGTCTCTCTCTCTTCCATTATGTGTGTCTGTCTCTTCACTCCATGTGTTTGGATGTCAGAGACAATGTCAGAGACTAGATTTGACCCTAGTCAATGTCCTCAATAAGATTTATGTCTTACTCCAGGAACTAATTAAAAATCAGCAGTTTGCTAAAATAAAACAAGCTTCATTTAATACACCCATACACACACACTACATGTATGCCTGTAGGTGTGTGGCACACTCAACGCCTGTGGGTGGCACACTCAACGCCTGCACAGTGCAGTCTATGCACTGTGCAAGTCAACATTTATAACAGGTGTGATCTCTCTCCCTCTCTCTCACTTTGTATATCTCTGTCTGTCTATCTGACTGTCTGTCTGTCTGACTAACTGTCAGTCTGTCTTCTCAGTCTTGCGCAAGATCTCTATCTGTGTGTACATGTAGCACCTTTAATCTTCTTTGTGTGATGAACCTATCTTTAGACTTTGTTACTTAAGGCCAAAAATAAAGCCGAATTTAACGTCAGTTTCGCGTCCTAACGGCCACATCAGTGACGGGCGAGCCGTTAAACAATGGAACTCGAACTGGGACTCGAATTGCGAATGGAACTGTGAAACAATGGAACCCTAGTCGGGCACTCAACCGATAACCCTATAGCACATTGGTTGTTAACGTTCTGTTTATTATATTGCATTTTGTCTTATCAATAGAAGAGTGTGAACCGGTATATATGTGTGGATTTGTGTATATGTGTACGTATATTTGTGTATGTATGTGCAGGATAAGCTACCTACACCTCATGGCCACATTCAAGATGAAGACTCAGATAAAGGACCAATCAGCAGCCTTCATCAGAGGATTCAAATCTATCATCAGCTCTGATTGGCTGGAGATGTTCTCAGGGCCTGAGCTACAGAAACTAATCTCAGGAGACTCTTCTGATATGGACCTAGAGGATCTGAGGTGTGTTTGTGTGTGTGTGCCTCTGTCTCTGTCTCTCTGTCTACCGGTCTGTCTGTCTATCCGTCTGTGTTTCTGTCACTGTGTCTCTCTCTTCTCGCTCTATATCTGTCTCTCTCTTTCTCTATCTCTCACAGGTGTGGTTTCCCAGGGTTATTGCCTGATTGTGTATATGTATGTGTATGTGTATGTGTGTAATATGTGTATGTATGTATGTGTGTGTGTGTGTGTGTGTAGGAAACACACTCCGTATGCGGAGGGTTTCACAGTGGCCACAGAGTTATCGGCTGATTGTGTATGTATGTATGAATGTGTATGTGTATGTGTGTGTATGTATGTGTGTGTATGTGTAGGAAGCACACTCAGTACTACGGAGGGTTTCACAGTGGTCACAGAGTTATCGGCTGGTTGTGTATGTATGTGTGTGTATGTATGTCTATGTATGTGTGTATGTGTAGGAAGCACACTCAGTACTATGGAGGGTTTCACAGTGGTCACAGGGTTATTGGCTGGTTGTGGGATATTCTGGAGAAAGACTTTAATTCTAATGAGAGGAGTCTCTTCTTAAAGGTTTTAATTTATTTATGTATTTGAGCACCAAAAGGGTTTCCAACTTTGTAAACCACTGCATAATTGCAGAACTGCTGAAGCAAACCCATTTTATAAAGCCTACAGTTTAACTAAATATTCAATGTTATTAAAGTGCCACGTTAGTGTTGCAATGCCTGTGGTTACTTCGTCTATCTAGTTATGAACACTGTTTTTATTTGTACTGTATATTATGTAAATGATAAATGTGTTTGACAACAAATAATAGATCAATATAATAAATAAATAAGTTATCGAAAACAGTAATTATGATGGTCAATGAAAGAAAAGAGAAAATAAGCTTTGAAAAAAGAGAAGAAGAAACACGAAAGTTCAAAGGCCATCAAAACATTTACTAAATATGGAAAATATCAAGTTCACATTTCTAGAAATCTAGAATATCTGTAGTTTGTAGAATGTCCCTGCCGTTAAAGAGCCTCAAGGTTTGGTTGAGACTGAGAAGCGTCCAAACGGTGTAACTCAGATACCTTGGTCTGATGGAACATGCGTTTCTTGGGACGTTACTGTAACTGACACACTGGCTGCCAGTAATCTCGGCTCATCAATCTCTGGTGCGGGTTAGCATCGAGGAAGGTGCAGAAGTACAACGTGGTCATGACAATATATACTTTATTGCCTATCACCATTGAGACCCTGGGACCAATCAAAGCTGCTGCTACAGATTTTATTGACGAAATAGGCAGAAGGTCTCAAGCCAAAGCCAGACTGTCGGGATAAAGCTTTCCTGTGGAAACAGTTGTTAATAAAACTCAAATTAGATGTCTAGTTGTGTAAGTCACATTGCATATGTCACACATACACAATACCCATGACAATATCT
>JAQFZF010004152.1:0-10769 GCA_034695365.1 Enchytraeus norvegicus
AGAGAGAGAGAATATTATTGATGAGTTTTCTTCGCTGTTCTTCTAACAATCTTGCGATCAATTCCTTAAAGCTGAAGTCTAATTTAACGTCAGTTTCGCGACCTATCGACTACATCAGTGACCCTGGGATTGAGCCCTGGGATTCGAACCTTCATACATTGAAACCCAAGTTGGACACTCTACCGATGTACTATTGACTCATTACAATTTTTCGGTTCATTTTGATTGACTTTCTGAAAATTGGAAGGGGACAGGGAGAGGGGGGGGGGGTCAAGAATCCCAAAAAATTATGACGTAATATTTGAATGAACCCCTAGTACAATATTGTTTGAATTAAAAATGCACCCTCTAATGGAATTTTATGAATGGCGACAAATGATACATCGGCAGCTAACAGTAATAAAAGATTTATTCGACTATTGAAGTCCCTGACATCATCTTTAGATGAAGAAAAGGACGTTATTCTAATTATTTTAATTATCACTATTGTACCGACTTGCAGCCAGTGTCGTTCTCTGCAATGGTTAATGGTTGCTAGTACTTAATGGAAGAGGATTGATACTAGACATAAATGACTGTTGCCAGTCTGTTGTTACCTTTGTAAAGCCTGCAATGAGAGACTTTTGTTCACGGACTAACAATGATTCTGAAAGATCATATGCTGCAGCTACGTCCAGTAGTGGTGATGGCAAAACGTGGATATGGTCAGATTTTATCAGCTTATGATCAATTAATAAAATAATGTTCTTTTCATGCATGAGCAACGATGAGTTAGGGCTTTACACGATGGCAACAAATTGGATCATAATTAATATATTATTAATATTATCCATTACCTAACTCTTCACTTTGTTTTTTCTTAATAGTCTGATTTTGTATTCAATTAATTTTATTTATTTATATATTTTTTCTCAATCTGCACCAGGGTTGCAACTTGCAACTATTCGTAAATTTACGGACAGTCCGCAAAAATAATCCATAATGGTCTGACCATAAAAAGTTCGTAAGAAATTAGCATCCCCAGTTTAATAATATGCAGTAAGATAATGTGTCCGTAAAAATTGTGCATGTCCAACTTTTATTGCAGATTTTCATTTTTATGGATTAAGCCAGATAGTTACAATAGTTCACAGCCATTGTAATTTAGGTCTAATTAGCGTATTACTATGATACTAATAGGTTTTTAACATCAGTTTTCACATCCAGGGATGATAATTTATGTTTGGCAGATTCGGGTAATCAATAATCCGATAACAAACTAAGTATGCAATAGCCCAGGTCATACAACAGGGATAATTAATGTATTGGTGATATCACCTTGCAAGAGACTGGTTTAATATTTTTTTTTACAACAACTCAATGGAAACAATAACATATGTCATACATTACATACTCATTACTCACACACCACACTCGCACACATACAGTAGATACAAACAATAACTTTAAACACATAAATTTCATTATCTCATTCAAGATAATATTATTAAAATAAATATTCTCAAAATATTCCCATATTTTGTATCTTACGTCAAATCTTAAATTGTACTTCAACTGGAGAGCATTGAAATCGGCTATATCAAGAATATCTATTTCTGACTTAATATTGATGCTATTTGTATCAAATAGTTCTTTTAAACTTATATTTATGTTAATCGTAGAGATAATTAAATGGTAAAGAACCACTGAAATATTGACAACTTAAAATTACGATATTGTCAATTGAATGAAATATTTTGGTAAAAATGCAATTGTAAGCGTAACTAAAACTTGTTATATCCTTTGACGACAGCGTAGTGGCAGATACACCATATAGTAAATGCGGAACAAATTGTGCATCAAACAGCTTCAGTAAAACACTAGCAGGTGCTGAGGTGCCCAAAAAGCCTAAAATCATATTAGAATTACAATAAAACTCTTTCTTGGCAGAATCCCAATTGCATTTCAAAACTTTATATTTAGAAAGTGTCACTCCAAGAAGTCTATTCTCATTTACCCTCATTTACCCAATTGATGTCAGTTCCATTAATAGATAGGTTTTTACATTCAACATTGTGTCAATGGCCAATCCTTAGACAATGACATTTTGAAATATTAATCGGCAATCCAATTCAGTAAATAAACATTGCAAATAAGAAACAGTAATACTTAAAAGTATTAAATCATCAGCATACCTATAGCTATTAAAACATTTGCGTTCAATAAAACAGCTTAATCCAGACTTTTATAGCTTTTCGAGGATGCTGTTTACGTATAGAGCAAATATTAGAGGAGAGAAAATTTCTCCTTGTTTGATTCTAGACATTAGTGGGATTTCACGGGATCTCATACTGCGCCACTTGATGGTAGTGCAGTTTTTCAAAAACCAATTTCGTAGAATAGTAATTATGCCTCTGCTGACGTCCTTTTCTTGCAAAAGACTTAGTAGGCCTATTCCAAAAATATTTGTTTTATCGAACGCCTTTCTCAAATCGATTGAACCAATATTAATTGTAGAGTTCGATTATTAAAATATTCTAGAACTTTACGTACAGCGTGAATAGAATTATAACAGCCAACATTTTCCTTAAAGCCAAACTGTCTATCGGAGGTTTTTATATTATTCAAATGTCTAAGAAGAGAGTGCTCGAAAATTTTAGAGATGTCAGGGCATATGGTTATGCTTCTGTAATCGGCAGTTACGTTCTTTTTGTTTCCTTTAAATAATTTCGGGATTGGAGTCGTTGTGCCAATTCCGAAATCAACTGGAACCATTCCTGTATTTATCATAATGTTACGAACCCTTGTTAGAATTACTATAACTGATGGATGAGCGTAGGTTATGTGTTCAATAGTAATCTTATAAGCCAGGAGCCTTATTGGACACTATTTTATGTATTGCTTCATTTACCAGTTGAACATTAATTTGCAAATGTCCATATGCATCACTCTCATGATTATCGGCTTTTTTATAGAAATATCTAAGTTGAAATTCTTCATATTTTTTTATGTCATTAGGGGTGCATGTGCGCTCAAACTCCTCCGCTAAATATGTGGTTTATACAACAACGATATTAGCTTCAAATACTGAACTACCTTGCAGGAGCACTTAGAGGAGCAGCAGGCTGTGAGAGCAGCGAGGATGTTCTCACACAGGGAGTTCTCCTCGTCCACGGGTTCCTCAGGGACCGGGGAGGAGGTAGAGGCCAAGCTGAGGGCGTGGAACGTGGCGGGACCAAAGGTTTGACGACGACGATCTGTGATGCTGCCCATGAGCGACACGTCAGTGTTGGGCAGCTTACGATCCTGCATATGACCACACATAGCAATCATAGCGTTGCACACGTTACACACTACAGACACACATGTTCAGTGATTGTTCACAAATAGTAATCATGGCATAACACATGTTACACACTACAGACACACATGTTCAGTGATTGTTCACACATAGTAATCATAGCATAACACATGTTACAAACTACAGACACATGTCCAAACAGAGTACTCCTGCTATATAATTCGGCTCTTGAGAACATATGCAAGTGGTTGATGTGAGTATATTGGCTGCTCTGAGGAATGGAGATTAGGCCAGCTTGCTGAAGGCTGCCACTCGACGGTTGTCACAGCTTAGTAATAGCGCCTCTGGTTTCCAAGACCGGTGTGTTACCACTAGAACACCCGCGTCTTTCTTAACAAAGATTGAAATGCGTTAGAATTTAGAATTTACTACTTCATCATGCAAATGGAATAGTGATCAATTGAATATTAGCGATTAGAACATCAGATAATTTAAAAGACTGTGTGGTTATTATAGCCCTTGACCTTGCTAGAATCATCTAGCAGATCAAGGGCTCCGAAACTATCTTCAGAAAGATTGCTTTTGAGGATTTCAAGGTGACTCTTAAAAAGGCTTTCGTTTTTATTCCATTATTTGTATATTTGTTTCATATCCTCGAGTAGAGGTAAACTCATATTAACGTTTACGACGTAGCCAGAGCAAACAACTGTAAATAGAGGCATTTATTGAAGTATGGTATTCTAAATGCTAGAAATTGGGAACGATTTATGCGATAATAGGCGGATCATTTCTGCGCTGGACGCCGGATTAGGCGTCAGAAATCAGTTTTGCTATCAGGCGGAGTATCGGCAGATTGAATGATGTGGGGTACAGAAATCACGTGACACGAAAAGCCGCTCCATACTTCCATCTACAGAAACAATTCATCCCTCCCCCCCCCCCCCCCCCCCCCCCCCCCCCTCCTTCATTTCCTTAGAGGAATTATCGAATTCTCAAAAGTTATGAAAACGTCCATTTTTCGGCCATCTGCTCTCAGAAGTGCTCAAAACTGTAATAAAGACGGTCAAAGAGGATTGTACTTTAATTTTAGAACTGGTTAAGTGGAGCTTGTCCGCTTGCAGTAAACACTTTGGACAATAGCAAATAGAACTCCTCGTGGGTCGCTATGGGGCTCTTGAAATCATCCATAAAGTTTAGTGACTTTATTGAAATGTAACTTTTTAAAAGATTTAAAAGCCAATGTAAGCCTATTACTTGTTATTATTATTCATTTACTTCCATGACATATGCACGATATTTACAGATCTATGCACAGTAAGCAAGCACGAGTCTCACTTTTTAATTGTGAGTTGCTGTTACTTACAATACCAACATGCAAATACATTTTGCCGGTGCCGGCAAGTCTAGTGGTTAGCGTGTTGCGTTCAGGCGTAAGATGATTGAAGAGTCGTGGGTTCAAATCCAGCCCAGACCATAAAAAAACAATAACGCCACCGGTACTGGTTAATCGTGTATCGGCGCTTGCTGCATGGTGTGCTATTTACGGCAAAGGTATGATTAACCAGTGGGACGGCAGACTACAACAAATACCACAAAACAGTAACTAAGAAAGGAAACCCTGTAAACACGTGCGGTTGACATGTGTGGAATAAAAGAAGATTTAAATTTGTTGATTTGAGTTGTATGTTGCCTATACAAGATTAACATACATTAATTGATAGAGGTCTAATATTGATAGAGCGTCGTAAAAAGAATTTTTGGAGAGGTAATTAGCATTGGCCTATTATCATATGGAAAGAGACAAATCGACAATTTTTTAATTTCTTCTATATAACTTATTTCTAAATATATGCAATGCATATAATACATAATATGAGGAACTTCCAATTATTAGGCCTACAATGCAAGATTTCTAACATAACAAACGAACTGTTACATCGCTGCCATGAAGTTCTCACTGGCACGAACGTGCACTAGCGTGCTAATTGTTTAGAGTCAGTTTTATCGTTTCACTATGATATTGGTCACAGTCTCAGCTCCAGCTGTGTGAGAGCACAAGGGCAGCCACAATAAGGGCAAGTTCTTGTGACTTGTAGCTAAATGATGGATCTCATTCTCTCCACGAATATCTCGTACATCACGAGAAGACTAATTGAAACATCGAGCGAATCGATTTCATCCTTCATGACAAATCCACATTCAACACAGGCCACGATTTGCTACGTGTAACAAGTTAGGCTATAGGTTCCCTGATCTACCAACAACATCAGACAAATCAAATCAGACAAAACAAACAGAATCAACAACAACATATAAATAGTTGGAACTTATAAAACAAATAATGACATCCAGCAAAACGTAGATAGAATCAATCCGATGTGAAAAAATGAGGTTTATTACATTCGGTTACACTAAAATTTCAGTGGATCATCAGTCACAGAAAACATTACAGAAACATTAACAGAGGATCATAACTACTGCAGAAGAACTATATTTATTAGAGATTATAGTTCCGTGAGCATGAAAGTAAGATATTAACAAAAAAAATATTGGTTTTAATTTGAGTTCAGTTAATACAGTAAATAATGATCAAGGGAATGGGACGAGTGAATAATGGAGCCCCTAAAGATACGATGTGGGGATATGGGGATGCTAATCCAGCGGTGCCTGGATTACAATTTTGATTGCATTTTTCATGATTTTGAAACAGCAGAAGCCTATATCCTTATTTTTGAGAGGCCTACTACGGTCTCCGCCGGTGGATGGTGACTAATGTGTCGTGCTCGAAAGGGTTGTTGAATTCGGGCTCAACATTACATACCAGAATTTATGGAGTAACCCCTTAAGAAAGCATAGCTGCCTGATTCTCAATGGTGAGCCCTGTAACCCTCATAATTAGATGATAGAGGGTGCCAACACCACGGCTGACGTTCTGGACTAGCAACAACAACAAAATTAGGCGAGTGAACTTAAGGGCGTGCAAACAATTTAAATGGCATTGAGCCTGAGGCACACACGTATGCAGAGAAAATGGCGTCAAAAAGATGCGTCATTTTTTGATGCGTCATATTGTTTCAGAATGCAGAAAACAAGCAGAAAGACGTTCGAGTAGGAAGAGTTGCACATGACTTTACTTCATGGCAAGTAAATGTCTCCATTGCAAACAGTAAATAAAAGTAATATTGCATACTAAATATTGGTGCAGATGCAGACGAATGAACGCCTTTTAAATCATTTAAGGACATAATATGTACTATGTACGAGAATAATTATTGTCCTCGAAGGACAACTCTCGTAGTACGCTAGACGCGGCTAGACAATAATTACGACAGATAGGACCAAGACCTGATTTACCATGAAGCACAGTCAGCATTTGCTGAGGGTCCCCCATTCAAAGAGGGCCCACCGCGATTTATCTGATTTTTTTAACTTCAAAACAACGGCAATTTGGTTTCGTGGCTTATTTCGGTTCTCTAAATATTGTTGATCGGCACATACTGTACACTGTACAGTGTACATATTTGTACATATATGTACATTCTTTATCCTACAAAGTTTAAACCAAACGGTCATTTTAGTCTTTTAAGAAATATGTTCTATATGCAGATGAAAAATGGAGCGAAATACTTCTATAAGTGGTTGTCTACAGCCCATCGAAAAGGTGCCCCCATGGGAGAGTGTGTGGGAACCCCCTTGCACGAGTGTTTCAGGCCCCAAGGTCTAAATCCGGCACTGGATAGGACTTGACCCACTACCTCAGGTCCGTGTTACTAATGCAGTATAGGCCTGTGTATACACAACTATACGAAGAATTTCAGACTCCAGAGTAATATGAATGTAATTAGGAATATCAGTTTTACTCTCAGGTTCTTGTATAACATTTTGGGCTGTTATATTATATTGATGGTAGTGTTGTATTTGTATACATGTAATTAGTAATTAAGGCAATGTTTAGTTAAGTTAGACATGGGTGTAAACAAGCCTGGCACTGAAAGCATTGATTCCTGTTTCTGTATCCCTACTAGTTACCATTCAACGCTTAATCAAGGTCTCTGCTCGCCTTAGTATTAATCTCCTACATCTTATCTGTTTCAACATTTATTTTTCTTTCGCTGCTAACACTTTCTGTATTCTCAAATCCTTTCACACTATCTCTTCCTGTTTTCCCGTATTGAAACATACGGCAATCCTAGCCCCTCCTGAAGCAGAGTTACCGAACTTAACAGGGTAACGATGTCAGCACTGCTGTTGAATTCACTCCCCGGGGAGGGGGGGGGGGTGGGGGTGTGCGACCAGAATACCAAATAAATCTCCTCCTCCTCAGTTACAGCTGAATCAGCTGAGCAACAAGATCAGAGGAGGGAAGGGGAGGGGAGAGAAGGAGCAACGCCCGCTCGTCACATCGCGTCACATAAAATTAGATTTTCACCTGCTAACGTTCTCAACTGGACGAGCCTACTGCTTCTTCTTGAGCGAATAAACACAGGAAAAGTCTATCAGACATTCGAAGAGCTAACATAAAACAAATATTGTCGAGTTCCACTACCATAGGGAGTATGCAACTTCATTTTTAATTACAATAATTATAATCGATCTAAAACAATGATATGACTTTACTTAATAATAGCAACAATAACGATTTAGCGTCCTTTTCCTCACCGTTGGATGAAATCAGGGAAGTCATGATATCAGGAACGTCTACGACATTCCATAAAATGTCAGGGAGGTCTATGACGTCCAATCTAGTTATTTATAGCTGCAATATTGTGACTTCAGAAATCTGATACAGCGTTTATGTTTATGTTAAATATTTTAAATTCCCCGGAGGCATAAAATATTGCTGAAACTTGACGTTGCTACAGATTTTCCTTGCACTGTTAAGTGAAAAGCCGTGTCGACGAACACACACATAACTAAACCATGACCGGTCTCATAATGGGCATGAATTGTTTATAAGGAGCTGTAACATGGTGCAGTTCTAACCTTCCTAGGCCGAAAAGGAAATTGTTTATTTTAGAAAGGAGGCCTACCTTCCTAAAGGCATGCCACCTACGTTGTTTATTTTGACACAAATCTAGAAATTTACTATGACGTGCATTCCGATAATTAAATCTATTACGCAACTTGCTGAGTTAATTAAGATACCCATCTCACTTGGAGTTAACATATCAATATGGCTATCTCACAAGGCTAGCCACTGCTTGTCAAGCACTGTTGGGGTGGGGTGACAATGGTGCATGAACTCAATACAAACACGTTTAGGCCTAAAGCACTCACCCTAGGCAAATCTACAATTTCGGCTCAGAACAAAAATTATACTTCTGATGTTCCATACAATGGAGATATATTACACGTGACTTGGAACATATTGCTAGTTTGATAGAACTATCAAAATAGACTGGGAATTATATTTCAAAGAGTAGGCCTATACATATGGCAAAATCAAACAAGCCTTCTCGAGGATCCCTCTTATAAATAGAAATTTATTTAACTTATATAAATTTTGTGGAGACTTTAAATTGTTCTACAAAGGTTTTCTGCGAAGCCACATTGAATACGTAGGACACTCCTTATGCCATCGATAAATATGGATAATAACATGGATAATTAATATGGATTAATAGATTAGGTATAATATCTGCCATTGAGCGGGTTAAAAACGTGCTACTAAGAGGGTAAAAAATTATAGGAAATTAACCTATAAAGCTAGACAACTCCTTATGAGATCCTGAGTTAAAAATTTAGAAATTTAAGGACCAGTGGGGAAATCATAGAAGTTTATTTTTTTTAATTGCTTTTATGACGCTAGTGTGGTTTCAAATTTATTACGTAACTCGTGGTAATGAGTTGAAACTAAGTCGACCAAGATTAGATGAAAGAAAATACTCTTTCTAAAGTCGTATAATATAGTCGTATAATATAGTCGCATAATATAGTCGTATAATATAGTCGTATAAATAGTAGGCGCATGGAATAAATTGTCAAATTTGGTTTTACTTTCGGAGACTATAAATAGCTTTAAAAATAATTCTGGATCTTAAACTCGAGACTTCCGAGGAGCTTTACTATAACTTGGAGGCATTATTGTAAATATAGGCCTACACCGTGTCTTTTATAAGTGAGAAGGTTTTTATATTGAAACTAAATCTTGAATAGTAGGCCTACACCGCTCCCTGTAGTAGTTTCTGCAGAATCTTCGAATTATCAATTCTACCATAAATTTGAAAATGCAAAAATTCATTCAGATATTTTTACAAACAGAAAAGTTCTTTACATCTGAACATGACAGGAGTCCAATAACAGTTTACCAGTATTGAATTAAATGACGGCATAAGGTTCAAGTTAATTAAATTGTAATTGGTGAACTGACTCATGCGAAATATATCAGTAACATAGGACATCCAATTCTATCTTACATCACCAAGTTTCATTTGGAAACCTTTAAAAAAAGAACGTCCATGATATTTGAGTATGATATGGGTAGACAAATTTGCAGTTTCATAACGTCATGCAGTGTTCAATAAAGCGTGCTTCTTTCAAAGCTTGTCGAACCCTGTGATACTCAAATATCAATATATCCGACAGAATTTTTATGATGTTTGATAGGATTGATTGTTCTATATTACTAGTTAATTTCACAGGAATCGGTTAATATCGGATAATATTGTATACATATTTTATCAAGTATTAGGTTCGGATAACTTGAGAATAGCCCAACTGAAAGCTTTGCATGTTTTCATGAGCAATCCAACATAAATACTAGAAAGGAAACTGGAAAGCACAACAGTAGTCAGATCTTTCAAGCAATAGGCTACATGTAAGGTGTGGTGAATGAACCACACCTTAATGAAAGTCAATAGGACGAAGTTATTGGTCGATGTATGGACATGTATAAAAAGGTAAAGGTTGTATGCCATATTCGTTACCAAAAGTAGGCACGAAGCTGATCCCGATCTTGAGTGATTGCAGAACAAGGTTAAATAGTCATTTATCTAATTGTGAGGTAGCCAGCCCAACTCTATCCAGTCCAAGTTGATAATTAGATCATATACGCCCAATCTGTGGTAACCTTTACAATATTCCGAAGTAGTCACCTACTACGTTACGTACTAATTGCAACCAATTATCCGACCTACGAAGGGATGGGGATGGCGGGCTTGGTTGGTCGACGCGCTAACCGAATGAACCACGGAGACATACTTGACTATACATGTATAGTCAAGCGAAAACTGAACATACATGTAGGTTACTGCATGTCTAATTGTATTTAGTTGCAAGTATTCTATGAACTTAATAAATTAGTGTTGGACGTCTCCCGCTAGAGACATATGGAGTATCACCTTGATGAGCCACCTTGTAAGACCAGTGGTGCACAACCTTGATGAGCCACCTTGTAAGATCAGTAGTGCACAACCTTGATGAGCCACCTTGTAAGACCAGTGGTGCACAACCTTGATGAGCCACCTTGTAAGATCAGTAGTGCACAACC
>JAQFZF010004153.1:0-10768 GCA_034695365.1 Enchytraeus norvegicus
AAAATGTAGTACAATACAACACCTTGAACAATGTAGTACAATACAACACATTGAAAAATGTAGTTCAATACAACACACTGAAAACTGTAGTACAATACAACACCTTGAACAATGTAGTACAATACAACACATTGAACAGTGTAGTACAATACAACACATTGAACAATGTAGTACAACACAACACATTGAAAAATGTAGTACAATACAACACATTGAACAATGTAGTACAATACAACACATCATGATTCTATTTTAATGATCTCTTACAATTCGTTATGATCAATCAATCACAGCTTTAATATAGCGCACTCTTAACTTGAGTCTCAGAAATGCTTTTGAACAGTGAAGGGTTGAGTAGCCTAGCCTACCATATGCCACAACTGATGTGGCAGGACCTCTGCCAATCTGAAATTTAGGCGACCAAATGGTCAAGTACACAGAAGTCACAGCGAGACCACTCAACCCTTCACTGCGGCATCTGCGTTCATCGCCTCTTACGACACATTGGTCAAAATTCTCAAGTTTCCCGGAACAACACGGGTATCCTATGATACAACACAGTTCAATAGATCACAGTATAGTACAATACAATACAATAAAAATTCTCTCAGTAGTCCTAAGCTCTGCTAGAGTTTCGTTCAGCATATCAACCACTTTATTAATTGCACAAATCTATAATTATCCGTATTGCCAAAATGCACAAATTGTATTTCTGAATAATTATCCATATTTCCAGAAATTTCATTTAAACATTATTCTTATTTCATGAATGACTTTAAGTATTTTCTTAGTTTACTGCCAATCTGATGATAGATCGGGCCCTGGACTACTTTGCACTACTTAGTTTAAAACTTGCGATCTGTCCTGTGGGTACTGAGGTCACGAGTAGAGGCCTCTGAGACAAACAGACGTTAATCACACACACAAACAAATGTTGTTATGAGACAATGTCTAAAACCCTAACCCACACTTGTCAATTTGCCCTAATGTTGATTGTTGATGTACACAAGAATACTAAGAGTACTCTTTGGTCAATACTGTTCATATCGATTAACGTCCGTGCCCTCACAATGAAAAATAAGATTCAAAGTTTCAAACGACTACTAACTTGTGTTGATATTGTATACTACTAACTTGTGTTGATATTCGAGCATGGCCTCTAGTTTAGAATGACAGAGTACGGCGTGCTTTCTCTCCTTAGCCGGCTCAAACTCTGGCTTTAACTTGAGAGCATTGTCAAAACAGATCACCGATTTATTGTATTCAGACAGCACCTGGAAAATATACACAAAATTGTATGCACGTTAATATACATAACTGACATCGCCTTCCGGTGAGGAACTAGACGTTAAATTCTCAATGCATTGTACATTTCTGATCATAATTATATTGGCAAATGTTAATCACCTTGCGGAAACAGGTGATTGCCTAAAGTTGCAATAATTGGATATACCTATCAAGTAGAATCAAACATATCTAACGGAAGCTAACGACGAGAATAAGAATAACTGGCTCTAGTGGATTAGCAGGCATTATATTAAAGTAGAAAAAATATAATAAGTAGAAAATTAGCATTAAATAGGTAAATAAAGATCTATGCGTCATCAGATATTTTTTGGCATAGATTCTCTTCCTTTCTTTATTGTCTAAATTTTAACAGTTGTTTTATCGTTACACTTAGAAATCATTCCGATTCGTGACAGCATCACATATACCCCCTACTTAATCGCCACGAACCCCTTGACGGAAAGTGTACCCCAGTTTCTAAACCACTGATATAGTGCATACAAGTAACACATATATAAATATACAGTACAATAAAATGTGGTTTAACGTCCGTTTCATCAGCAAACGACGATATCAGGGACGTCTCCAACAGCACAAGCAATATAGTGAAATGTTGTACAATACATACGGCATAGATGTTAGCGAGAGTGAAATGGCTGATATGAGTTTGATCACAAATATCGAGAGCAGAGTGAACAACGACGGCAGCTTCATTGGAGTAGCGTGTACTGTGTAGTATGTTACCTAGGCTGATTAGTGCTAGGTCCTTGTGCTGCCTATAACATCAATCAATCAATTAATCAATCAACCAATCACTCTTTCAATCTACCGATCAATCAATCAATCAATAAATAAATAAGAGATTTCAAGAGCTGAGTGGACAAGGCTATGCCAATTGATGCAATAATGGATATCTCTAAAGGTGAACACACCTTATCTAGCTCAGCGTTTCTCAAACTTGATGGGGTCGCAATCCACTAAAAGATAACTAATTTGTTGGCAACCCTCTATACTTTCAGAGTTATTCAATGTGTTTACAAATCTTAATCGTATACATTCTGATGTTACATAAACCAGTAATCCCACATCTAACTGTGGCAGTGATGTTAATACGCCTCGTTACACTAGTCGTGCAGTATCGATTTTACTTAAAAGCAGCCGATGAAGACCAACTATATATTTTAGAGACCTGGGCGAACCACTTGGAGGGAGTCCACGACCCAACAATGAGTCGCGACCCACAGTTTGACAAACACTGCCTATACAATATAATACAGCACATGGGGATTGCTTCCTAATCCTAATATGACTTCCAAACATATTATGTGAAATATCCAACTGCAAGTTGTTCAAAACCGACAAAACACACCAGTAAATCAGATGTAAGAGAAAGAGAGATCTAAAGCAGCGCTTGTCCAGTACACACCTTGCTCTAGTGTGCTAACTTTGTGACTTTAATTAGCCATTTATTGGTTTTTATTTGTTAAAAACCAATGTCGTTACACCACTTTAATTAATTAACTCTGCATTATAAGATTCAGTTTCTGCTAAATTATTATGAGTTGAACTGCCTCCTTAGGTATGCACCAATTCAAGGCTGTGAGCCAGGGTTAGGGTCGGCCTCAATGCCCGCCCCGCCTCTACAGCCTGTTAGGCCTTAGATACTAAGTCCTAACAACTGGGACTCATATACAATAATAAATAAATCAGAAAAAACCTAGTTGATCAATTTATTAATTGATTAGCAATTGATTAGGTGATCAATCAATCAATTGATTAATTAATCAATCAATTATTTAATTTATATTCCACTGATGTCAAAGTTTATTCTTCATCTGATTGAATTTGTTATTCAATTCTAAACCTGGCAACAACAACATCACAATTTAGGAACATGGAAGAGCGAAGTAGTCTAGCCTGCATAGGCCACAACTATGTGACAAGGTCTCGCAGGTCTGGAAGTTGAGCGACCAATTGGTCCAGTAAGCATATGCAGAAGTCATGGAGAAGACCACTTGACCCTTCCCTTCGGCATCTGCGTTAGTCGCCTCTTACGACAGGTGCAATTTTTGATGGTCTAAATTCTTTAGTTGCACGGAACCAACACGGGCAGATGCTGTTTGGTAATCCTGGTAACGGCGGTCCCAAATTATTAATTAATCTGATTTTTCTGAAATTACACAAATAGTGCACAGGTCTTAAAGTTAGGGTTGGGCATGGGTTATGGTTGGGGACCAACCATAACCCATACCCAACTTGACACAGCAGTTGAAACAAATATGACACAGGCACAAATTTCCAACTACAGTATTAATTTGGGACCGCCGTTACCAGGATTGCCCACCCTTTTACCTTATACAAACTTGTGTTACTCAAACTTGATGGGGTCTAGACCCACTAGAAGATAATTAGTTGGCGACCCTCAAAACTTTTTTCAGAGTTATTTAACGTGTATATTAAAATCATAAATAATATATACATTCAGATGTTACAGGATCACTATCCCACATTTAACTGTGGCAGTGTTGCAGATAAGCCTAAGCCTGGTTACAGTCTAGTCATGTGGTATGGATTTTACTCAAAAGCAGCCGATGAAGACATACAACATATCTTAGAGACCTCGGCGACCCACTTGGAGGGAGTCAGCAACCCACTCGCGACCCACAGTTTGAGAAATATTGATCTAGCGGACCAACAATTACAATTAATCATACATGACTACATACAGTACAAGATTAAAACAACAACAACAAAAGACATCAAAGTACAACGATCATTCATTATGATATCTAGCACCTAATATATGTTTATAAAACATAAGGAAATTTCGCAACTTTATCCATTTTATCGATGGAACTAATTTAGACCTACATATATAACTCTAATAGATATACAAATAGCCAGAAACAATAGATATAAAGCGAATAATAATAAATCAGTCATAGAAGGTAGTCGGCAACATGCTTGCTCGATAAGCAGGATGTCACAGGTTTGTGTCCCAGCTGGATCTGTCTTTGACAGTATCCTTCGAGACGAAAACATACATTAAAGTTAGATTACTCATATTTGCTCTTAAAGAAAATAAAGAAGAAAATACGAACAGAGAATAAATGCTTACCTAGGGGAGAAATGCAGGGCTCTGCGCAGACATTCGATGGCATGATACGGGTCGCCCTTAGCCCTCCAGTATAAAGCTGCTAGGTTATATAACACCCACGAGGTAGAGTTCTAAAATATCAAAATACACAGGAACTGACAAATATTAAAAATCAACATAAAAGATCTGTACGCAGGTACCTTGTACAATAAACAATAAAACACAAAAAAGTATTTTATAGCCCCTCTAGGAGTCTATATACTAGATAGCTTAGTGGTGCTCTTTGGAACAGTGAAGGAAAAGTAAGACTTCTAACCTGTCATATGCCACATACGATGTGGCACAGACTCTGCAAGTCTGGAATTGAGCGACCTATTGGTCCAGTACACAGAAGCTATGGCTCAAACCATTCTGCCCTTCACTGCAGTGTCTGCGTTAGTTGGCTCTTACCAACCAAATTCTGTTGGTTACTATCATGATAATTTTACTTAACATAACAGACACTTTAAATACAAAGTGTAATGTTTTAAGCTCACAGGACTACGGAGTGCAATGTGACCATCAAATGTAAAATGCATCCTAAATTTATCTATTACTATCAGAGTCTGGCAGTTTGCCAACTTAAACCCAATTTTATATCAGATGTTGCTCAGAACGAAAGGGCAGAAATGCGAAAAACTAAAAAAGATGTTTTACTAAAAATTTATAATTTTCACATTTTAAATTGTAACCATGTGGGCATTGAGCAACATTACATAACTTAGAATTTAATCATATGGTCAGAATACAATACCACCCTTTGACAGCTTTATACACAATAATAATAATAATAGCAGTGTACCAGAATTGCAAACGGTCCGTAACTTTACGAACAGCCTGTAAAATATTACATCTCAAATGGTCCATGCGCAAAAGTCTGAAAGAAAAATAGCATGTCTGTTAAACAACATACAATTAAATAATGTGTCCGCAAAAATTGTGCTAGTATGTAATTTGGTTAATGAAATACAGATCTGTCCATACAATTTTTTCTATCAAATTGGCAACCCTGCTGTATACCTTAATGAGAGCTTCATGAACGAGATGTCCATACTCGTCAACATCCATCATACTGCCTATCAGAGATCTTAGTCCTGGTTCCTGGCTCATAGTTAGGTTGTCTCGCAATCTTATACCCTAATCAATCAATCAACCAATCAATCAATCAGAAGTCTTATTCCTGGTTCCTTGTTCGGTTGTCGCTAAATCTTGTACACAAATCAATCAATCAATCAATCAAAGGTAAAGATAAACCACTTAAGAACATATTCGCTCAAGATAAAGGCTTTGTTTTAGGCGTGGTAATTGACTTTTTTTATTGAGGAATCAACTTGTTGGTCGATAGAGTGCTCAATGATGATCGTGATAGCGATCTACATTCCCAACTGCGAGTGAGAATGTATACCATGGACCTGGTGGACCAGCTATATAGCAGTATATGGCTATCAGCAGGCTGAACCAATTAGCACATCGGTTGAGTGTCCGACTCTGATTCCAAACATTGACACCGTACGAATCCCATTGCTCGCTTTGGTAGCGATTAGGTCGCTAAACTGACATTAAATTTGATATTAGCGTATATATTTACACGAGTAAGAGAGAGATTCTAGCTTTTATAAATCACAAGAGACTAGACAAGGACAAAATCACCCACCTCCAGATGCTCGAAGGAATGCATGCTGAAGTCTAGTGGAATATAGGTGACACACAGGGGTGGCTCCAGTGGATCCAGAGCTGGTAGGATGTTGTCTAGGTGCTCCTCCATCCTGTATAAACATAGCATTATGATAGTACTTGCCTATATAAACATAGCATTATGATAGTACTTGCCTGTATAAACATAGCATTATGATAGTACTTGTCTGTATAAACATAGCATTATGATAGTACTTGTCTGTATAAACATAGCATTATGATAGTACTTGTCTAGATGCGAAATATAACAGATTGTTTGACACATTTCATACAATAAGTGATAGAATTCTGTAGTAAACCATCTCCATTGGTAAAAGTGTCGTCAAAATAATGATGTCAATGTTTGAAAAAACATATTCCAGCCAATAGCAGTTGTCAACAACGTTTGTCCAAATACGTTTGAAATATAAATCACTGGTGCTTGAGGTATTCTTTCAGTTGGCACCATTGGTAAGTGGTTATTTGACTTACGTCATAAGTGTAATGCTTGGGTTTTGAAATCCAGAGATGCGGATCAGAGAGTTATATCAGTTATTATGATATCACCGAATTCAATTTCTCCATGTCTAAATTGTCTATGGTTAATTATGATTTGCAGAAAGTGATGTCATTATGAAAGGTCTCCATGGATCCAGTGTGTGAATAAAACAATTCCAAACGGGGGGTCAGAACCCAATTTACCTGGAAATGTTTACAAAAGGAAGTGTCCAATTTGACTCACCCAATGTAAAAATAAAGATAATTTGCACCCTGCCATGCTAGAATAGTAAACAGTTAATTAGGGCCTACAACATTTAAAACGTCTACCTTCAGCAAGCTGCTTTCATGGCTACGAGCAGCAATAAGTGTCCATTTGACACATGCTCTGCACCAATTAGCCATATTTGTAAACATATTATTGATTTCTCGCTAGATGGCGTGAACAAATACGCCAAACCAGTACTATAAATAGTTGCTACAGTGTACGTGTTGTAGCGACTTACACAATTCCTTTCTCCTCTAGTGGTAGGCTGGTGCTGACGTAGAGATCAAACTCAACCAGAGGTTTACCAGCCGTTATACAGTCTATGTCTGACGCATAAAACTTCTGCTCCAATCCTACAATTAGTAGATCAATCAATCAATCAATCAATCAATCAAACAATCAATCAAACACAACCAGAGGTTTACCAGCCATTATACAGTCTATGTCTGAGGCGTAAAACTTCTTCGCCAATCCTACAATTAGTAGATCGATCAATCAATCAATCAATCAAACACAACCAGGGGTTTACCCAGCCGTCATACAGTCTATGTCTGAGGCATAAAACTTCTGCTCCAATCCTACAATTAGCAAATTTGAATTTGATCAATGTTATCAATCAATAATTATAATGTCGTATGCTATTGATCTCTCCATATGGTGAGATAGTCAGGATTCGTTTTAAAATTTGGGCAGCTAGTTGCAATCGCCAGAGGTAAATGTGAACATTGTGTACATTGGTGTGCATTGGTAAATGTACACTGACTGCTGCTCTTATAGCAGAAGAGAGTAAAACAGCATGATTATGGCTTTCAACTTAATTTTGGTCTCCAGAACTGTGCACTGAATCAGAAACTTCATGATTGAAAGGCTGCAGCACTGCCATCAGACCACGGAGCCTCTCCGTGGTCTAATCAATGGATCAATCAATCAATCAAATTCAACTAAAGATTTACCAGTCATTAAACAGTCTAAATTTTAGGCATAAAACTACTGCTCTGATCCAACAAAACATGAATAGAAGCTATTCCATCTCTCGTTCGATAGCTAGTTCATTAGTCAACATATCACATCACTTCCATCGCTCAATAGATTGATCAACCATCCAACCAGTAAAACAATAGAATTCACCAATCAGTAGGCCAACCTGCTTCAATTGAAATCAATTGAAATAATTGAGAAATCTTTCCAGCTTTCTTTCAATCAATTTTTCGATAAATCATCCTACAGATGATGAAAGTAATTATTTAATGGAGATGCGACTAGAAATATGTACTTTTAACCAGAGTAAAAGCAAGCATACCAGCGTCTTTATCTTCACTTTTATCAATATCGCTCTTTCTCGCGAGCAGTTCACCCTTGAGCGTCTCCAGTTTGATGAGTCGCTGCTCCTGCTTCAGTAGCGCCATCAAGTCATACGGGCGTTGCATGTTGAACACCGAGTCAATCTACACATTTGAAGTCAAATAAAAAAATTATGTAGTATATATAAAATGTAAATAGTATAAATATAGCATAAATGTTGTAAAATAAAAATGTAGTAAAAGTACAAACAGATTTAATAAAAGTGTAAGCTTAAACATTATATATAAATTTTTTTTTAAACAAGTCTTAGAACTGATCTAATCGCAACTCATCTTAAATAAGCACTTTAACAAATGTAGGTTTATAGGCAATCTAGCAGGCAAAACGACTCAACAACCGATATTATATCCTTAATAGTTAATACCTTATGATGTTACAGACTGACAGAACTAGTTTGGAATCAAAACTGTGGCTTCAATGCTTCATGGTTAACAGGCAAACTTGTAAGTGTAAGTACTACTAACTAGGCTATTCAATAAACTGGCTTCTACAGCTACAATAGGCTATATGGGCCAAGACAAGAAGATTTGCTAGATATCTACGTTCGATGCATTTCTTAGAACATCGGTGAATCATATCAAATTTGCGTATCAAAATTGGTAACTCACTATTAATAAATTGTGAAATTAATTACGATCTTTGCGATCGATTATTGCGATCGATTATTGCCCAACTTTTCTGATCTAGCCTAAAGAGATAAATTAATAAAATAATAATATATATAATATATATCAGAATTACCTGAGATTGAATTCTTCCATCCTCAGTGACGACCCAGTGCATGTTGCCTGTGACCAGCGACTGAAGGAATAGCAGATTGTAGATGACAATGAAACATGTTATGTGAACAGTCATGTTAACTGCAAGACTTATTTCTGCATTCAGGAAATCATCCTTCTCTACAAATAAATAAAGGCATGCACAAAGACAGATAGGACATGTAGGCATCTACATATAATTGATCTGGTTCCCTGACCGGCATACAATTTTGAGACACACAATTTTCTTCACATTTTCAAAAATGGTAAGTCCTGTGAGTTAGGGTTAACCAAACCAAATCAATATCCACTACCCCAAACCCAACTCGACTCTTCTCAGTATAGCTATTAATTCAAATTTAACTTCAAATTCGTCAAAATGAAAATTATACACCCACGTTAGGAAATCTGATTCAGAAAATCGACGAAGATGTCAAAATTAGAGACAATGATTTAAGTTAAATTAATGAACATCTTGAATCATGGATACAAAGTTTATTCAACTCGCATGTCTATAGTTTAAATAGTTATCCTTATTTGTAGAATAAAAACTTATAGAAAGGACTCAATAAAATTCAAGACAAGTTTACATGAATTCAGGCCTTCAGGTAAGCTACAAATTTTAATTTAAAAATTAAACTACACATAAATCAATCAATTCATATATATTCATGATATGAAAATGTATCAGATGTTAAAAAGTTCTAAAAATGTAGAAATGCAGAAAATTCTCATCAACCTGTAAGAAATAAATGTAAACAAAAACATCCAGCACGACTTTGCTTAGAGGCAACGCTAGCTCCCAAGTACTAAGTCGATCATAACTTTCCACTGATGGGAATAACAAAAAAAGAAAATAAGCACTACCGTCTCGGCGTCGTATACCACAACAACACTGTGGCGTCTAACCCCCCACCCCGCAGTAACTGTTGCAGTGCGAGATTCTGGGTTGTTTTTGTTTGTCACATACAAGGAATTTCCCCAGAATCTCCGAGACTGGGGTGGGGGTGAGGGATGGGGAAGGGGGAGGAGGCCTCAGGAGGGGTTTGACACCCTCCCAGTTTTCTCTATGGAGATCGATCTCTCAAATTCTCCCCCCTCCCATTGGTAAACGCAGCTGCGACAACATCCAGCACTATTTGTTTCAATTGTTTGTCGCTAAGAGAAAGTGATTTTTCGTTAACTAAAATTGAACGAAAACGAAAATTATTGCACCGTCGTGCACGAGAACTGAGACGACAATTATTGATTTTCCCCAAACTGAAACTAAATACGAACGATAATTATTATTGTTGCCGAACTGAATAGAAATAGAACTAAAATTTGGCTCTGAACGATGAACGAAAATTATTTTGATTTTTTTCCAAATACAATGAGGATTTATAACGTCTGGTTCCTCGTCCAATCGAAAAATCGAAGAAAAAGTCGAAGATGATTTCAGGGACGTAATACGAACTCTAAAGATGTTACTAGTTCTATATCGTAGTATTTTCTTGTAAAACCATAATTTATTAGTTAGACAAATATAAAAGAGTACAAAAGAGTAGCCTTGCTACGGTAGAAATTTAAACAAAAAGTGGCAAAAATGTCAAAGCGCGGTCGTTTTCACAACTTTTGACCATACAGAACCGAACTAGAACTAATATTATTACAAATTTACTAGAACTAGAACTGAACTAGAACTAAAATATCTAAACCAGGACTAAATTAAAACCAAAATTATTCGATTCTTCAAAAACTGAAACTGAACTAAAATAGAAATTATTATTTCAGAACTGAATAACA
>JAQFZF010004154.1:0-10765 GCA_034695365.1 Enchytraeus norvegicus
TGCCTATTTCAGTTCGAATGTCTGGCACTTTTAGAAGATTAGTGCCGGATGAACGTAGGCTGCGTGTGGGTTGGTAGGAAGATATTAGCTCAGACTGGCATATGTCTTATAGCTCAAATTTATAGAAATTAGAAGCCATGGAGAGACGAGGACTTTTTGGAATAGTGGAGCGACACGTGATAGGGCTGTTATAATATGACTTTATAACATCCGTGTAAAGCTGAAGAACTTGGGTAGGCTCGCCTTGGGATTCCGCAAGCACGTCTCACTCGTTTTTGAGACCGGATTTCTGAGAATCAGTGACTGGAGGTAATTGGCCCGTGACGATGGAGAGAACTAAAACAAGATCAGCAGTGTCTGATGTTTGAGAATTTCAGATGCTTGTGTAAAAAACCTGAACCTATATCAAGACGATTATGTTATAGGCAAGAGTAAATTACAAATAAAAGTAAGTAACAGATTGTAAGAAGAGAGTAAAATTAAGTAAGAGAAAAGGTAAGTTAAAGTAAGTAAATAAGTAAAGTATAGTAAAAGTATAAGTATGAAAGATAATATAGACAAAAGTATATAGTAAAAATATTGTGAAATACATAACTATGTGAAGCTACACAAGAGATTGGGAAATTGACTAGCATAGGCCTACATTCTCGTATTGATAGTCTATATGAATTTTTTTTAACTTATACCCAAACTTGAAATCGATTTTAAAAGAAAGTTATCAATTTATTTAGCGTCAAAATGACGTTAATTAATGTATTTGGCAATCTTTATAAAAAGTTTTGATTTTGTTAAAATAAGCTTATTTATGTAAATTAAAATGTAAAAACAATCGTTCAGAGATATGGAACGTACTATTTCGGAATTTTCTCTCACTCCTAACTGGATCTTGAATCCCATCGAAATAGTTCCTCTGCCAGTTCGCATGTTCTGGATAATTATATTTATGTTCTTGCCTAATTGAGCAGCCATTGTTTAACTCTCTACCAGTCTCCAACACGAGAAAATTTGCTCAACGATGTAGAAATTAAATTATCATTACAAGTGGAGTATTCAGAGCAGGGTGGGGGGGGGAGAAGTAACCGACGGGTGAAGTACCGTCCCAGGATTCAAAAGATTGTGTTCATGGGACGATTTGGCAGTATCGTGGAGGTTTTGTATCATGCTTGTAAACGGAAGAAAAACAATAAAAACTGTGCGCCTACATTTTTAGAACTAAGTTACATGAATCTGAATGCTCTTTGAAATTACATTTTAGAATATACAGGCTAAATGTTTTATTTATTGGTTCATCCCGGTGTCTTTTCTAATTAGGGCCAAACAACTTTGAAAATCTGATCCTGACATAGTTATTACAATATAGACTTTTGTTTCTTTGTCCGTTTGGTTTCTTTGAATGTTATGAATAATGTATACAATTGTACCACCATTTTACAAATGTGCTAAATTTTACAAATGGTAGGCCCTATAATTGTTATTATTATATACTACATCATTTTTACAATAAACAAATGTAAATCTATCACAATTTTACTTAGTTTTCCAACAGATCTGTGTGTTCTGTCCCTCCCCCCCCCTCCCCTCCCCCCCCGAAGAATGCATCCTGCCTACCTCACAAATGATCATCTACTCTACTTTATCATCTGAACATCATCATGAGTGAGATCATCATCCAAGACATTATCATCCAAGACATTATCATCCAAGACATTATCATCAGCAGCCTTGTCATCATCATGTCATCATCATGCTAATCAAGTCTTTGTAGTAAGCGAGTTTTACAACATTATCGATAATCCAGTCCGACAACGGAACAATCTGTAATTACCGTACATGTAGATCTAGACATCTAGGCATCATAACTTTCCCTCTATATTACAGGCATCATAGAGCCTACAGTTGGTTAATCTAAGAATTTTTATGGCCATTTGGAAAAGGTTACAACGCACAAATATGTTCCATTTAGCATTTGGTCTGCTGGTCATTTGGTCTATTACAAATCATAACAGCAGGGGATTCAATCCCCCCAAGGTGGTGGAATCTGAAATCCCCCCCGCCCAATGAACTAAAACATTGGTGCCTGATCACATGTGTATTTTTCAGCTAAGTCAAGAAAATGATCCGAGCAAATTTTTTTAATCTTCATCAGTTTTATCACGTTCGCCTATGCAAGGTCTGTAAAAATCCCCAGAAAATTCTAAAAAATCCCCCCAAGGTACGAAAATATACCCCAAAATGTACTAACAAAATCCTCCCTAAGGTCCTGCAGAAATCCGTTCGATTCCTCCTGTATAGGCGTAGAAGCCCCTGCATAACGGAAAGGTCGAGATAATAATTCGGATAAAAGAAGACTAGCTGCAATGCATAAAAAATAATCTTTCACAGTTACTATGATATGAATACAAAACAACAAACAGGAAAGAGTGCACAAATGGACAAAAAAATCTTTTGACATTTTGCTATATGACAGAACATATGATTACGGCGTGGTCAAGATTAGAATTCTACAAATAACTTGTCATTACCTACTTTGTAACTGATATAAAAACATAACAAACTTTGTTTGTTTGCAAATGAGGTGCGTAGTATTAATTGTAATTATTTCGCTTGTGTTCCATTTACGCTCTCTGTTTGATGTACATTGTACATGTCTGGCTGACCTGATTCGTGTGAAATAAAATAAAATAAAATTCACTATAGGGACCTACATGTACATTGTACATGTACTAATGATTGATTACGTCTCCTTGGCTCATTCGATTTGTGTCGAGTTTTGCGCATGAGGTCCGGGTTTTGATTCCCGGTCGAATTAATGAGAGAGTTAAATCTTGGATGTAAAACGGGTCAACCAAGCCCACCACCCCTTCGTGGGTCGAATACTTGGAAGCAATTATTAGAAAGGCTCCATATTCGAATATATCTCTTACTTGTATTTATTTTATTTATTTGTTTATTTCAGGCCTACCACCGGAGCTCTTCTCAGTTATCGAGGCCTACCCATGGAGATTCGGGCAGCCATATTGTCTGCTGAAAACTTTCATAACGGAAATGACGTCATCGGCGTCAGTGTTAACCATTGCGGCTTTTACTATAGAGCGCTACCTGGCGATCTGTCATTCTCTTAGAGCTCAAACTATGTCAGGGCTTTCCAGGGCCATTCGAAACATTTTGATCATTTGGGTGGTGGCTTGTATATCGGCTTTACCTTATCCTCTCCATACTAGGACATTTCACTATCTTCAAAATCCGAGCAATCGGTCATTGGATGAGTCACTGATCTGCAACATTCCGGTCAAGTGGATAGAGAATATGCAGTATATATTTCAGGTATGCCCATACTCAGGTGCTGATTTAGGGGGGGGGGGCGGGTTGAGCAATGACCCCCTTCGACCTGAGGGGGATTGTAATTTGACCCATTCAAACACAAATTCTGGAGCCTTTGATTAACCTCTATTTATTATGACCCCTCGAAAAGATGCACATATGGTCCCCGTAGAAAATTCCTAGATTCGCCAATGTCCATATTTGCTGTAGTGTTTATGTCCACAACATTTTTGAAACAACCAGGGCATCATCCTTTAAATTATGACGAAATAGCGAAAATCATTCAGTTTGAGAATGCTTTAACATTCGGATTCTGAAATCCCGCTTGGCTGATGTATCGGATGTTAAATCCTCATTGATTAAGTTGCAGAATTGCTGCATTATGCTTGCAATTTCATATAATAATCATGTTAAATTTTGTTTAACTTAACCATACCCGTATCGGCTCTTTGAAATCAGAAGTGATATTGATATACTAGCATTTTATTTTCTTAAATGGCCAATTATTGAGGTGTTCTTGTTCTATTACATAAATGTAACAAAGCTTTACGTATCCTAGATAAAGATTTTCACAATACATTAGACTACTTTTAGAAGTGCTTTTACAAGATGGTGAATTAGAAGACTTGTTAAAAGTCCACGGATACAAAATGCAAATGAGGTTTCCAATCAGGACGTCTCAATAGACCAACTTGATCAACAGAATATTGCATGTGTTATAAGAATCCACTAACGGCGATGTCGCAGTGAAGGGCAGAGTCGTGTGCGCCATGACTTCTGTCAATCAATCAATAAATAAGGATATGATTCATTTTTTCAAATTCTCATGTTACAAATTTTCTCAAGTTTTGGTGCATTGTTTTGGGGCAAGCAATACATCTGAGGAAGTAGGATCTGAAAGTATATTGAAATTGGAATATCTATTTGTTTAAATGACTGATTATTCAGGTGTCAACATTTCTGTTGTTCTTCATACCGATGATTCTGATCAGCGCCCTCTACGTACAGATTGGTATAGCTCTTCACAGGTCTGAGAATGCTCGCCAACTATCGCAACGCCGCACTGGTCAACCGACTACACCCAGGTCTCAGTCCAGGAAAGCTGTCTTCAAAATGCTCGGTAGGTCCATTTTTATTTAATTAAATGCTCGGTAGGTCTCTTTTCTTGCTTTTTTTATTAGACATCAGAAAGGTTTAGGCAACCCAGTGAGAATCACTGTATGCAGGTCATACTCTCCCGAGTGGGTTCTGGAAAACTGAACATTTATCCCACATGATAACTGCGCGTGTTCGTATGAGGCGACTGAAGCAGATATGGCGGTGGGAAGGTTTGGTAGCTATGTAGTAATGATTTCTGTGGACTATAGACCCAATTGGACTCTCAAATTTCAGACTTGCAGAAGTCTGGGCTACCACACCGGTTGCGGCGTTTTACTGCACTGGTATTTACTCTCCATCGTCCAATTAGCGATGTTGTTTCATTTTTTCCTAGAGCGAGGCTTTATAAATAATAATATACTTAATGATTGATTGAAAGCGGGGGAAATTTTCTGTTGTTATGAATAGCAGTCAGTAGCGGTCATAGGTCGGAGCCGAGCCGTGGCCCAAAATTTCATATGGCCCCCAGATTTGTTACAATTAACATGGGGGGGGGGGTTATGGCCGAGTGATTAGAGCGTCGGTCTCTGAAGCAAGAAGATCTTGGATGGATCCCAGGTCAGGTTACAAGAAGGATAACTACAGGTGTCTGGAAGATTAGTAGATATCGGCACTTCCAGCATTGTGCTCTCTCATACGTCTAATTATGGAGAGAGCACTAATATAAAAATACTAAAAACAGCAACTAAGAAAGAAATCCCTGTACACACGTGCGGTTGACATGTGTTTGTGAGAAATGAAGATTTATAAAAACCATCAGTGAATACTCGCCCCCCCCCAATTTTTTATTGGAAGAGGACTTTTTCCCCATTCAGATTTTTTTAGACTGAACCGCTTCTGGCAGCAGCTGATTTGCAGTCATTCAAAGCGAGATTTTCGACTAGCGACTAATTTCTGTCCGGTTTTACATCATAAAGGCCTATATTTGTAACAATTCACGTATCAAATTAAAATAAACGAACACTAACCATCACCCCTACCCTAACCCAGTAACCCTAACCATAACCCAAATCCTATCCATATTCACTACAATCAATCACAGCAGAGTTTGAGACTTAATCATGAAAGGTAAATTCCAGCGGCCTATAAACCGAACGAAAATTAGTCGCTACTGATTCTTGCGAGAGAACGTTCAACTCTCACCTCAACCCAATAGACAGCGGTCCACTAAATCTGTGAATTATATTCTTCATCTCAGTTCTATGATCGGCGGCCAATGGCGGATTCTGACTAATTTCCATCTGGTGGGGCGAATTAAGTTAAACTCATGAGAATAGTCTAATTGTAATTTTGGTCAAAATTGTAATTCATTCCCATGAATTTTTGCAAAATTTATTCCCATGAATTTTTGCAAAAGAAGGCTTAAAGAAAATCTTATTTTATTTCCACACATGTCAGACGCACGTGCTTACATGGTTTCCTTTCTTAGTTGCTGTATCTGGTATTTATTGTAGTCGTGCTTCCCACTGGTTAATCGCATCGTTGCCGTAAAGGGCACACTAATGCAGCAAGCGCAGATACACAAATTTACCAGCACCGGTGGCGTTATTATATTATCCTTGTTGTCTGACCTGGGTTTGAACCCATGACTCTTCAATCAACTTACTCTTGAGTGTATCACGCTAACAACTGGACTACCGCCACCGCATATTTTACTTATATTATAGCAAGATGATAAAACTGTTAATCAAGCAATAGCTCTTAAACACCGATAATTATAATTACTGCTTCAATCAATCTGCACCATGGCTTACGTCTATTAGGTGTAAATAAATTATTTACCGGCATTCAAAATAATATGGCTTTATCAGTTTCATTTTCTGTTTCCGGAAATGACGTCACTATCCCTAACATGGCTTTCGGGTGAGGAACCGGACGTTAAATCCTCATTGTATTTTATTGTATTGTATATTTGCTCATCCGAATGAAATCATCTCTTTATATCGTTGAACGTTAATTGGATTTATCATAAAATTTCTGATCACGTTCACACAGATACTGCATCAATCATTATTTTGGAACCAAACTGATAAATATCAGACTTCTAAAATCGCCCTTTCGATCATGATGATTTCAGATTGGCGGCTAATTCACCCGTATGCGTCTTTTATATGCCCTCCAATTAAAGTTAAATCTAAGAAAACGGGTGTTTTGTTACTAAAAGCTATTATAGTTAAGGCCTCAAGTTTTCTGCGGCGGGAAATCCAATATTCCGCGGGCAAGAAATGCAATTCCGCGATTTTGCCTTAAATTTCGCGATACGTCCTTCCAGTTGCTCAATTTTGCGCGACTACTAAGAATTTGTAATAAGTGAATCAGAATTAAAATATCAATCATAATTCATAGTTAGGCCCTATAGACTCATAGAGTAGCCAATTCATTCTCTCTGCCGCCGTATTCACAGTATTGACATTATAAAATTAATGGTCTTTGTTCTAATTTATTGACTCAGTAACACAGTTGTGAGTCTTGTGACAACGGCTTCGGTAAAATTCCGCGATTCCGCGAAAAATCCTGCTTTCCGCGCTAATGCAGGTTTTCCGCGAAAAATTCCGCGATCGCGGATTTCTTCAGGCCTTAATTATAGTTAATCTTTGGATTAAAATATACCCTACTAATATTATTATCTAACGCTAAGCAGTACCCCAAACCTTAGTCTAACCAATTAAGCATTTTTTAAATATAGGGAAAGAAATTTTTTTTTTTCAAAAGTAAAAAGAATTAGTAAAATACAATTAATGCTGAATCTAGCTCAATGTAATTGACTCTAATTGGTTAGCATATCCAAATGCGCCACCCGGACAAACGAACGTAAATTTATATGCCCAATATTATGTAGACTACTTTGTACGCAGTGTCGTAGGCTATCTATAATTTTTTTTAACAGGGAGGGTAATTATTTGCATTTTTCTCGAGGGGTAGGTTAAATAGAGAGGGTCAGGTGGAAGCAAATAGGAAAACGAAAGATGCGGATTTAATGCAGAATTTGTCACAAATTCCAAATCGAGGGGGTCAGTGCTCTCCGGCTCCTCTAATCCGCCCCTGACTTTAGGCCTACAATGTATTTATTGTGTATGCAACGTCATAAGTCAGTGCACTAGATAAAATAAATGACAGTTGATAGTGATTTATCCAGACACGTATCCGTGAAACTTCGCTCTGATTATACAATACCGTAAAATATGAGATACAGCACGTACCATGGATGTTGTACTGACCTATAGATCACTTTCTGTTTTAAAAATACTACAATTATCAATAGATGCAATAGCGCTGTGACTCTATTCAATATGCCACAGTAGCACTGAAATGAATACTGGAGAGTCAAGAAGATTAACAGTTAAATGCTACAATTAGAGTGAAGTGAGACCTATGCCAGTCTGAAATTTGAGCAACTAATTGATGTATTCACACATAAATCTATGTATTGAACACAATGCTTCACAACAAATTTTCAATGCTGTATCTGTGTTAATTCAATATTAAATTTTAGTAGTACCTGATTCTTTAACACTTGCAGCTGTTCCTTGCTCATTAATTGTTACTCTCTATATATTGATAGTTGATGTTCTACTGAAACTATTTGATTCGCAAACTATTCCACATTTATTATACGGTATATCGGCTGCTAAATTGTCGTCTAAAGATATCATAAGTTTGAGCTACGCATATAACAATGCCTTCTTAAAGATTTTTCATTCATTCGATATCAATGTAATTTTAATTTGTCAGTATTTCAGTAGCTCGTTACCATTTAATTATCTATACGATTATCATAGATATAATCTTTTAAATAAGTTGCATAATACAAAACTTATTGATTTAAGATTAGACATTGACGAAATAAATATTGCAGATTATTATTCTTTACAGTTAAAATATTTGTCTGAAATCTGAAGATTCTAAATATCACTTAAAATGTAAAATATGGAACTACTTTGAGAGTTTATGTTCTCGATTTCATAAATAGGCTTAGTATTGAGCGATAGTTATGTTTTAAATTCACTGATATTTGATTATGTTTACCTTAGATTAATATATTTTTCTGTACCTGTATTTATGTTTACCATTCAATTGGTGGAAATTAACTACTATATCTATAGCAGCGAGTTTAACATTGACTATACAATGTATAAACATCTATTCCCTGCATCTCAGTCACGCTATAAGTTAAAAGGTCAATCCTATAAAAGCGCAGTGGCGTAGCGTTTCTGGGACAGTTTCTGGGACAATATATCGCATAGAATAGGCCTGTTGTTGAAGACTAATTGGTTGTCTACTGTCTGAGTGACTGTCCTGTGTGTGGGTTATTATCTTTTTTTGAAAGTTTTCAGTGGGGCTGCAGAAAAGCGAAAGAAGAAGAGAAGTGCAGAAGAGCAGAGCGGAGGTCACCCTGCATTTACATGTCCATTGAATAGTGGAGTTTGGCAGCGGGGACCGGACTTTTTTTTGGAGGGGAGCCCTAAAAAACAATTCATGAATTGTTCTGTAGAAAGCCTTTATCAAAGGCCTATTCACTAGTTATTTATTAATTCATGTAATATTTTTCGAAGTCCAATTAGCCTACTTCAATTAATGACAGAATTTAAATAGGACGTTCGAGAAACGATAAAATATTAGACTTTAATATTGCTCCGCAGAGGACAGAATCCGGATGCTTATATACTACTTGTAGTACAGATTTGCAAATATTAAAATTCAACCAGTAATGATGCAATCCGAATGTAATTATAATTCTGACTCTCAAAAGCAAATAAATTAGATAAATACTGAACAGAAAATGGTGTCTAATATCCACGAATGTTTACCATCTCCAAAGGCAACACGGATTTGCAAACCTATTAAAGGCTTAAGCCTTTAATATTGCCTTAAGGCAATATTTAACGTTAGAGGCAGGTGAGGCCTGAGATTAGAACCGTGAACCTATGGAGCCCAGGTCGGACACTTAACCGATCTGCTACGGGCACAGGTAAATTACACAAAATTGTCACGTTATCTCAGAAATCTCGTTACAGGAATAACAATAATAATAACTGCTTATCCTGGTATGGGCAGTCCCAAGTTATTCATTAGATCCGATTCTTTTTCTTAATTTACAAAAATAGTGTATATTAGAATTAGGGTAGGGTATGGGCAAGTGTTGGTTTCATTAATTATAAATAAAACTAGAACTAAAAATAATTGAATTAGTTAACCATAACTTCAACCAATAACTTTAACTTTAACCAATAACTTTAACCAATAGAAACGACATATAAAAATTGAAGTAAAATTAATGGCTATTATGCAGAAGTTGTTCAGCCACAAAACCCGCCCACATAAGGTTCACTGCTTAATGGAAAACAATTAATATGTTCACTTCAGTCAAACTATTAATTTTTTAACAGCTTATGATTTTCAGCGTTAGTTCATAACTTGATTCAGTTGGTCAGTAGCGTTGCACCATGTAGGAATTGTGAGGCTCTGGGGCACGTACCCCCCCCCCCCTCCTGCCCATCTCCTCAGATTTTCTCTAAAGAAACAAATATTTGCCATAAGTGTCTTTCTCTCCCGGATCTTATTTCTACTTCTATTTTCATCCATTCACTACTCTATTTCTTTATTCCGCATAACATGACCAAAAATCTCATCTGCCCTGTTCCGCACAGTATTCAATATAATTCTTGTTGTTGTTGTCATCCTGTAACGATTTATTCAATTGTAGAGCTAATGATTTTAGCGTGTGTAACATAAATGCGCAATATTCTTCCGTAGAATCACATTCAAAGCATTTGCTCATTGAAGCAGACAGTGTCCAACAGTTACTAGTATAGAGTAGAATTGAAAACTAGAATAAAACTTTTTCATTTGATTTCTCCAAACAATATATTATGACTAAATTGTGGCCTGCATGCCGACTGATGTAGTTGTGTGCTGAATTTGCTTACAATAGCCCACATGTAATGTGTGTAGGCGACTTATAAAAGACCGACTACTTGCTATAGGCCCAGCAATAAGTCATCACAGCATTGACTTATTAGGTACATCAATGTATCAGCGACTAGATAGCATGGGTCTACGTGTATAACAGAGTAGGGGGCGAACAATGCTGCCAGACAGGCAAGGACATAATAGCTGAGGCCTACGTCTAAACCGCAGAATGTAGCATTATCATTATAGAGAAATCGTGGGCTATGAAGAATGTAAATAATATTATCCATAAAAATACCATCTCTCTCTCTTCAGGTACCATGTCCATTAAGGACGTAGGCGATCATGGCTCTCCAACTTTGTCGATCTTTTGTAG
>JAQFZF010004155.1:0-10765 GCA_034695365.1 Enchytraeus norvegicus
AAAAGTTGTGTCTTATAGTTGTTGTCTAGTGTGGATGTGGATATAGAGGCGTGAGCCTGCGTCCATGTATACCAATTAAGTTAAATTAACAGAACAAACAATCATGATATGCAGTTAGAAAATGTAAAACAAACTAAACAATTAGTGGTTTTAAGGCTTCCTGAGGGACTTTTCGGCCATCGAGCAGGACACCTTTAAGATAAAATAAAAATGTAAAGTGTCATGAATGAAACAATTATTATTCAGAGTTAATATGGATAATTTAAATTCACAGTAAATCAGATAACATTACTAATGTATGACGTCTCGGACATCATCCCTGGGTGAGGAAACCGACGTTAAACCTAAATCAAAATTATTAGAAATTTCAAGTTTAATATAACGTTCTATTCCATATTCTTATTGATAGTTTATTTGGTGACGCGAGACACTACACCTTTTTTCGTGGTAGGTAGTATAGCCTCCTTAGAATTCGGACTCGTAGCCATTTGTGTCTAGGGGTGGCGAAATTAACGTTAAATCTCTAAATGTTAAGCCAGACGGCGAAGAGAATCTGTAAGCATGTGCTGTTGTCATATGTGGAACTTGACAAATAAAACAAGAAACCGACTCTAGCAGATCTGATTTTTATTCTGCCACCACCCCTTTTAAAGAAAGTTGTCTGAAACAGTACTTGACCACTAATTAGAATATCGGCTCATGCAGCCATGCTATGCTAGTCTTTCATTTGTGATTGCCGGCTTCCTTGTGACAATTGTTATGTCATATACTTTAATACTTTTTACATAATAATTTATTGACTTTACAAAGTGAATAATCGGAATTATTGTTGTATGACACAATGATTATTACATCATGCCTCTATAAAATCAATCACAATTGAATCGACACTTTCTGCGTGCTCGCCATCTCTACTAATGTTTAAAGTTTTGCGGCACTTTAACTTATAGAAATCTGAGGCGGCTATTATATTGCAACATCTTCAATTGTTAGAGTGGTGCAATGAACGCTGAATACTAATGTGGCAGGAGTGAGATGCTGTTAAATGTGTTAGGGGGATATCATCAGCTAATGTGATCACCTTTATGGGCTTACAAGTGAAAAGGCCTTTCTTTGGGGAGTCTACCCCCTGACCCACTCCACCATTCAATGGGCATGTACATGGAGACAATGAAACAATGACCCACATACAGTTAAGTCACCCAGACCGCAGGATTCAGGATTGGACTTTCACACATTAGACAGCTAATTACCCTGCAGGTCAAATCTATGCGACTCGTTGTCCTGGAAACTGCCTCAGAAACGTTAGAAAATATGCGTTTTATATTGTTTGATGCTGGATTTGGGCGTAAGCCAAAATCCGGGGTTCGGTTCCCAGCTGTCTCTGACATCATATTCTTAGAGAAAACAGACGTTGAACTTCTATACATAATACATTGTGGCACTTAGCTGATACGACTATTTTAATGACGTAGGCAGCCGCTGTATTCGCATGAGACCTTCAGTGAGCTCTATCTTTGTCAGAACCATCAAATCTTCAACTTCTTCCCTGTTATTGTTACAATCTCATCCAACCACCGGAGTCTTGATCTTCTACGTTGACCTTCTCCCATTCCAAAATTTGTTCTCTCTACGAATTAAACTTGTCTATGGATTAAATATCGGATTATAAACTTTAAAGAGTTTAGTGTGCTTGTAAAAGAACGGGAAAGAGAAGGGTCACTTTTAACTATTTAACATTTCTAAGACCTCTCATGGCCTATTCAGTAGGTAGGTAGGTTTGAGTGTGTTTAACGTCAAGGTTCAGAATCCCAAAAGGCTTCTCTTCAAGACGACTCAACACCATCAAGCACTATTCAGTAGCGGCTCTCATGGCCTATTCAGTAGCGGCTCTCATTGATATTTGAAGCGGTGCCATAGAAGGGTGTGTTGATACTTCAGTAGATCGTGTAATTATTATCTTGAACCGATCCTTAGCGGTAACGAGATCAACAAAAACAAATTAACGCCTACAAAATCTTATATTTGATGACTCTTGATGAGCATGTTACTAGTGGGGCGAATACAATACAACGAGGATTTAACTGCCGGTTCCTTATCCGAAGGCGATGTTAGGGACGATGTTGCCTTGAATGCAAGAATTACACGTTCTACATTAATTAGACAAATCAAATAATGGGTTTAGCCTCTTCAGCAAAAATTAACTCAACTCGGTTTTGACACTGAGTGATTAAAGTTGATATTACAGGGTCCGCCTGTGACGTCATACTTGTGTGAGGAAACAGGGCCTGGCATTTAACACTTCTATCTATCCCGTGCTCTATCAAACGGAACGGCCAGGGCACTAGTTTATACCCAGTCTATATTCTTCTCATTAATGAGCGCACTATTGATCAGTCCAACAAATTGATACTTTCACAAAGGCTTTGCCTTACCACACTTAAAATAATGCCTGAGTTCAATATCATTTATGGTTTCTAAGGTGTCTTCAGGGTCATATTATCCATAAGTTAGAGTAAGGCTGATTAAAATTAAGCCAATGGGCCCACCAGCAGCAGGGGCCCATGTTCGCACATCATGAAATTTTTCACAGCAAGAATGTTCGTAAATTATGTGCTAAAAGTGAGTGTTGTTAGCCTTCAAATAGCCTAATGATAGTTTTAAAGCTATTTACAGAAACTCTTGACGAAGCAGCAAAAGTTTTGCTGATTATATTTTTGATGATAATTATGAAAATTTTTATTATTATCTGGTGGTAAATATTTTGGTGACAAAAATAAAATCATTTGTAACATACATCAAATGTAAAAATGTGTACGGTAACTTACTTTACAATAATAAGTATATTAATCCATTTATCGAACGGCATATGCCAGTGGGGGCGCCAGAAAAATTAATATATGGAAAAACAAAAATTTCAGAGGGGCATGCATTGCATATATATAACTTTATCAGTAGGCCTAGGCTAATCATCGCTAACTTGGGAAGAGAATGGGGGGGGGGGGTTCTAGGGAGACGGTCCCGCCCCCTGGACCCCTTAATTGACGCCGCCACTGGGCAGAATTTCCTAACTTTTGCTTTAAGTTCTCTTGTTTACAATATTCAAACAACTAATGGAAACATTTTTATTTTTCACATTCGTCAACATTTAAGCCAATCAGAATCTGCTATGTTAATGCAACAGGTTAAACTCGTTCATTCGAGAAAGGTTCCCCCAAGTCCGTGATAGAGTTACCATAACGATAACTAAATAATCCCAATTTGGGCTTGAAATTTATCGAATTCGCAGAAGTTCTGCCAAAGTGTGACTTCTTTTAAAGCATGGTAGTTTGTGGCTCAAAAATGGACAGCCAATAGGAATTGAGCATCAATTTTAGATGCTCTCATTGATTTACGTTCTGTGTTACTGTTCATTGCTCGAAAATCATGTACATAATATTCATCCAATCGTGTAGAAATAAACATACATCGTCTTGAAGTGTGCGTCAAAGTTTATCCAATGCCTCCCTGATCTAAAGTCCTCCCCGGCTAACTAGCTGTTAATTTCCGGTGGGTTATGAATTACATTTGTAAGTTTCTACGAATGCAAATTTAACACAAACGAATTTAAACACTATTACCATTATACCTACTCTAACCTTAACCCTATCAATATTTACTGCAATCAATCACAGCAGAGATTAAGACATACTAACCATGAAAAGTTAATTATAAACCGGACGGAAATTAGTCGCGACCTCCTAGGCTATGACCTCCTAGGCCATGACCAGTGGTTAAAATGGCCGACACGGAGATTGGTGAAGCGGTGAGCGTGCTTGCCACAGAGTCGATTGACGGCTAGTAGCGTGGGAACGATTCCCAGGTCAGTCGACAAAATATCCCCGGGACCTTTAGACACGGGTGCGTATCGGTGCTGAACTGGAAAATGGAAGGCTGATCGTTAATCTGCGCTTGCAGACATTGAGTCTCTATATAAAAAACATAGGCCTACGATTAATCATGGAGTGATACAAAAATTATAAAAATCACAAAAACAGCAACTAAGAAAGAAAACTAACATGGCGCTTGTCATGTGAAAATGTAGATTAAGAATAATAATAAAATTGAGAGGGTGACGGCGACACCCAGTAAAATAAGCCAGCGTTCCAGAGCCCAGTAAAAAGAGTCGAGTTCCTCGAAATGCCGCCACTGGGTGGATATCGAGGGGCCAATGAAGCTCAAGCCTAGGGGCCCGCCATGGGTTAATACGGCACTGCACTGGTTAATATACTTCCATTGCCTTTAACTGTGTTTGCTTTAGTCGGCTTCTAAGAAACACGTGCAGCTTTCATTTGGTCTCTTCTTCAGTATCCCGGATCCAGCACTGGACATTTAACACATTTATGCATACAGTTATATCGACTGACACTTGTAGGCCTACAAATAAAATCCTATGAGTGATAACTTGCATCTGCTTAACTTAACGCATAGCGCTACTTACTAGAGGTCATTTTAAGTGCCGGCTTATTGCATCGGCACTTTTACAACAAGATATCATGCTAATTTAAAAGTGCTCTTCTAAAGTGTCGAAACCTAGATGATAGAAACTGTCTAGTCCTGACTAGAGTAGTCTATTGAGTAATGGTGTGGAATATTATTCATTACTTAAAAAAACTACCCGCATGCAATGCAGGTTTTTCTATCCGTACTCTCATCTGCAGGTGATGTCCGTCGCGATCCGATTATACCATATGTATACAAATTTAGCACATCATTAATTATGACCTTATTGTTTTAATTTTTAGGGTTTGGGTTAGGGTTTATTATTATTGGCAACTATATTTTTTATAGAGGTGTTATGGTCGAAATCGATTTTCGAAATTGTTCTACAAAAATATAAACAATAAGAACAAAGAAAGTCAGTCAAAAGAGTTTTAACTACCACTTTTGCGTCATTAAACGATACATAAATACCAAAAATTGAAGATGTGCTGAATTTGTATACAGATGGCATAATCGCGTCCGGCGGATCTTCAATGCTTTAAGTCACACAATATAATTACAGCTGTGGATAACAGGGAGTAACGCAAGAATGGGATAAAAATTCTGACGTTGACCAATAACTATTTGATCTAATTATAGTCCGAAGGTCGAATGTTATTGCTAATACAGAGACAGTATTGTAACGTAGGACAGGGCAGGCCACTTTTAATTATAAAGCTAAAGCCGAATTTTGTGTCAAGATGGAGGCCTAATGGCTACAACAATGACGGGCGAGCTTTCAGGTCCGAACCGTAAACCTATGGAACCCGAGTCGGACACTCAACCGAGTCCAGTATTGTATAAAATACTTTTTTAAAGTATTTAAAATACTTAAATGCTATATACTCCTTAAATACTTATTTAAAATACTAGTTCTAAATACCGTACCGCATAAGTATTTAAAATACTAAATACTAAATACTTTATTCAAAGTATTTAAAATACTAAATACTAAATACTTTACTCAAAGTATTTAAAATACTAAATACTTTTTTAGTAGACTAAATGAAACAAACTACAACTTTAGCAGCTCTTATTCCTACATGTTCCGTATAGTAGTATGTTGGTATACACATAGCTCTAGGCCTACAGGGACAAAGTTAAAGCGTATTTATATTGTAGAAAAAGTAACTAAGGACTGCATGTCATTAATAGGTGTATGTACAGGCCTAATAATTAAGACTAGTCAGCAAGAAGATGTCCATTATCATGTCCTGCAATCAATGGTCCTTTGAAAAAGACTCTCCACTGAAGCGGAAGATGTAAACCGCATTTAAAGGTTGAGGTATAACTAGGCCTACACCATTGACCAGAATTGACCCCACGGCTTCGGAGCTGATTCCGCTTCAAATCGATTGCAACACCCTAGTGACAAAGTAATTAATCTGACGACAAGGTCACCGGCCCCACTTTGATCCCGTGTTTACCTTCGCAATCTTCTGTTCTAGTCGCCTACTACGCACTAGTTTGTTTCCAATTTACCGATAAACGAAAGGATGGAGAGTTGAACGAAAGGTTGACCATAGCAAGCCTACATCTGAGATTTTACTCTCTGATTGACTCTACCGGGAATCGAAAGGTCGCATTAAGGTGACTACAAAATGTCTTCACATCTAAGTAGCGACACAGCACATCAACTGAATGCAATGCAAATGCCGTCCGAATGCAGGCCGTATGCAAAAGTGGACCAACTAACAAAATAAATTATTTTATTTTATTTTCAAATATTTTCCAATTCATAAACTGAAGGCATAATATTTTTGACCAGTATTGTAGAACGCCATTGTATCTAGTAAAAACCAACAAAATATGTTAAATATTATTTAAACAATTCAGAGATTTTGTTGAAATAGACACCATCTTTTACTATATTTTTGATGCTACTTGGTCCACTTTTTCATAAGACCATTCAACTGATATTCAGAGAAATCAAACATTCAACAGTTACGCTAGACACATTGCTTCTCGACATTCTCTGCTTCACTATTATCGTCCGAATAAGCTTAGTTAAAGTATGTGACCGTCGCTGATTATTGGCGAGCTATGACGTTGTTTTGCTTCAACAGCTGTTCTATCATCCAAATTTATCAATGAACCAAAGTGTATAGCCGTTTAATCTTGTTTAGTTTACGGTTTTGCTCACTGTTTCTGGTATGGAAAGCAATGTGATAAATTGTAAAAGTAATTTGATCAAGTATTTAGATGAAGAGATTCTAAATACTAAATACTTCCAAAAAGTATTTAAAATACTTCTTCTAAATACCTACTCACCAAAGTAGTTAAAACACAAGTACTAAATACACTTAAAGTATTTAGGGTAGTATTTTAAATACAAGTATTTAAAATACATTACAACACTGTCCACCACAAGGAGTCAATGATGACTAGATGGTAACAAAGCACGGTAACAAGGTATAATAACTCTTACAATGTCAGCTCTGACACCCGGCATCACTATCTTCAACTCTTCTCTTTTAGCGGCAGCATCCTGCGCCCAGCTGCCCTGATCAATTAATCCAAAGATGTTAATAACAAAATAAATCAACTGTAAAATATTTCTAGAAATCATGGTTTCACTGTAATATGCTGAAAAATTACCAAAGAGAACCATATATAGTACTAACATTTATAAAAGAACCCAGGCACTTCTCTAGTTAGAGATAGTATAATGCTAACTATTTATAAGCAAATCAATAAATAAATAAATATATTAAGCAATAGTTTTAAATGTGTTTCATGTAACTGACCATTCTGGTTGTAATTTTTAAACAATTTAAAGCACACAAACTTCTAGACTATCGCTATCCTGTATGTACACTGTGTACAGGAAATGATCATGCAATCTCTACTATGACGGAGTACCGTACTGACCATGGACACCTAAAGCATGAAATGAGTTTATCAGTTTTAGGAAAATTACATAAGGTTCCACGAAATCTAATTATTAGACTACTAGTTGTAATGTAACGGTTTGGAGTTCTCTCTCCGGTTTCGGAGTTTCGATTCTCGGTAGTAGGTTCGGTTTTACAAACTCTTCATGCACGGAAGCCATGAGCTGTACAGGGGAGTTTCTAAGTCGTTCGGCAAAGAACATGTCGGAGGCGAGGCTAATCAAGCTTGAGCTGCTGTGAATAGAACTCATGTTTATTCTTAGATGGTAATTATGTGTGATTTTATCATAATGTATCATTAGGTGATGAAACTAACGTTATTACTCCAGTTCAGTATTAAGCCAGCATAAATCAATCTAAAAGCTGAGTAAGTTTCATTCATTCAATCGTTTATTTGAATCAAGACATACAACATGAGCATAGGAAATAAAGCAAATCAATCACACTACGAATATAACTTTAAACCATAAATCCAATATACGATAACGTCATACGCGCTACCATTAAATCGTAATCAATCAATTAATTATTATGTGCACTCAATTAAATGTATGTATCTGTGCTGCAATGTGAGGATGGACAGAATGGATAGATAGAATTGGAACCGGTTTATTGCTTGCATAGGCTACCGTTTATAGATTGAGTGATAGAGATTAATTTATAGTGCCCTTCAGACCGAGATCTTGAGGGTCTTTCAATGGTTTGCCTTTACAACAATCTCTCGTTGCTACTATGTTATATGACTTCAGGGTCGAACAGGCTTAATATAGTTCTCAAGCGATACGTGAATTAGGCTGAACGCAATTCACGATGCTTGTGTTCAGAAGCTTATAACATTATTTAGATAGAGAGAATCGCGTATAATATAGGCCCAACTATTCGTCTTCAATATATTCTCACCGCAACGATACTATATCTCAGTAGATCACGCAATGCCTGACTGCCATAAATGGGTCAGAACACGCGATACTCTACAAGATTTCAAGTATGTGCGAGAGTCTGCTGTTTTGTGTGTTCAGAGAACCATTTGTCATTAGAGCCTTTGTAAATCAGGCAATAACTAACATTATCAAAGAGGTTAGAATATTGTGTTACCTTACAAGTAGGGTGGTATTTGTAGGGGGGATACCGGGGATTGTCCCCCCCCCACTGGTTTCGTCATCCCCTCCACTGGTTTGAAATTTAGCATCCCTGGCAGGGATGCATAACATCCCCGCCACTGGTCAATGAGTGACTATTTAAAAATTGAATTTAGCCTTTTCGATGTCGACCCTAGATATCTTCACATTTCTTAAGGCATTAAATTGCCATTTAATTGTAAATACCCTGGACTAGGTCTATACTATTATGCGGCTATAATTGTGTACACTATATAGTATTCATGTATATATATTAATATTTTAACAAAATTATGCTAATTCTGTATAGTTTTCCTTATTAGGTAACTCACTAATTTTGTGACAAAACCTAGATAATTAACTTCAATTAACTTCTTCCCTTCGATTTTTAAGAAAAAAACTTAGCAAAGGAATATCAGGGATAGATTTTGGATAACTGATACCGGCCATACCCTCATCCCCCCCCCACCTAAATGTTAGAGAGAAATAAGTGCATTGCATTTCTTCAATGTGTAAATGTGTTATTAGAATATGATGTAACATTTTAACATATAAATTTATATGTTAAAATTGAGAATACTGCAGTAGATCATCTGGGGATTTCATTCCATGATGAAAAAACAGTCTACTGACAACTGAGATAACGCAAGTGTACAGGGAGAACTGGATGTGAAAAATTGCAGTCACAATTTTGGGTGGGCTATCGGTGCATGATGGAATAATTGTCGCGAGAGGAACGAGTGACATATTATTTTGCCCTCCCTCCAAGGGCATTAATAGCCTAAGTTAACTTAACTTAATTGGTATACATGGACGCAGGCTCACGCCTCTATATCCACATCCACACTAGATAACTTCTATAAGACACAACTTTAATCAAGCTTTATTAATTCAATAATAATGATAGGCCTACTATAGCTTAGGCCTACATTAGCCTAGGCCTACTTCAGGACAGGGGTACATGTCCCCCCCCCAATATTTTTCGGTTGGGGGCGAGATATTTTTTGTTCCCACCGCCCAATAAGTAGTGAGCTTCGTCCATCTCAATATTCGAACATCACTTTGCACCTGTAGACAAACATAAATTCTATGCAGCTAAGCTTCAACAGCTAGGCCGCCAGCATGTTGAAATTTTATCAACGATTCAAATAGTTCATTAGGTCATTTTGGTGGCGTGAAATTGTCTCTAACTATTGTGAAAATTAGATTTGGTTGTACAAAGGCAATTTAGTTGGCAGATTAGATTGTAGGCCTGTTTAGATTACTTCTTCATATTATTGAATTCTATCTGCTATACAGATTAGCTCTGATTTAAATATTTTAATTAGCAGCGTTTTATCAATAAAACTATTATAATTGTCATACTTAGTAATTATTAATCCCTTGTTGGATCCGGAAAACTTGAGAATGGATCAACTGAAACCTGCGCATGTTTGGTAAAAGTCAACTATGACTCAGATATTTTCATACTCAAGAAGGCGACGGGAAACCACCTCGGAAGTCAGAATATATTATATTCCCAGAAAAAAGGTTCCATTTTAGGTGCAGTAAAGGCATAGCCTTTTTGATGGGATCAACTTAATGATCGATGAAGTGCACATTAATGAGCGTGATGGCAGACTGTGGTTCAGAATAATTATGTGCCTTGGACTTGCCATTTGGCAGCACACTAGAAAAAGTTAAATTATAAGTTTTGAGTCATAAGTTATACTGTATAACAAAGATCAAAACCACATTCCAATGGAACATTCCATATTGCAGAAACAACAAAATAGGCCTACTATTCAACTTTTCATAGCTAATTTCACGTTGGTATTCACCAAAACCGTTTTCGGCCGGGGATCCGCCCCGGTCCCCGCTAGGGGACCTTACGACGCTCCCCCAGACCCCCTAGTCAAATTTCTTTAGTCACTATGCGCTCTCAGTTCAAGCGCTTCGTGCTATTACAGATATCATTTATTATTTCCGCCCCTCCCCACATAGCAAAACTTGCTTTTCGCCCTTGTTCCCCCCCCCCCCTTCAATATTTCTTCGGTCCACCACTGCATCCCCTCCCCCCCACTGGTTTGCAACACAAATACCACTCTGATAACATGGCATTTAGATTTTGATTGGGATGTTAAACTCTAAATCGATATTTAGTTTAACCGCGAAGGCACCATGAGCGGATATAAGTCTGTTTAATACGACCAGCTGGCAACTGGTACCAAACACTTACTTGATTGACATTAAATT
>JAQFZF010004156.1:0-10764 GCA_034695365.1 Enchytraeus norvegicus
GAAAAAGTTAAAGTCAATGCAGAGTATTACATGAAGTCGTTACTTCCACAGCTTCTTAACGACTGTCATACTCTGCTTGGCGATGACTTCATTTTCCAGCAAGATGGAGCACCAGCGCACACTGCCCGCCAAGCACAGCAGTTTGTGCACAACGAATGCCCAGAGTTCATCACTAAAGATGAATGGCCACCAAATTCGCCAGACTTAAATCCTCTAGATTACAGTGTCTGGGGGTTGATGCTTGACAGTTATAACAAGCTCAATCCCAAGCCAACTTCACGCGCAGAACTCAAGGTAGCCCTGCAGAACATTTGGGACGCATTACCCCACGCTCCAATTCAAAAAGCAATACGTTCCTTTCGAAAACGGCTGCAGTCATGTGTCAGAGTCGAAGGTGGACATTTTGAACATCTGCTTAAGTAGCAGATAACTCTGTACAAGAGTACAAAACAGCTCTTTAAAGAGCTAAAATAAAAGTAAATAAAAATTAAATTCTCTAACCCTTTAAATTCCGCACGTTAAGTGCTAATTGATGGGTACGGTCACATAAACACCAATAACTCGGCCATCTGTTTATCGAAATTGCTGAAATTTTCAGAAATGATGTGAAACTGGGCTGGTAACATATTCTGTAAATATGCTGCACATTGACCGAATGGTCTCGACAAAATAAAAATAAAAATTGATGTACCACTTTTTATTTACGCACCCTGTACATGTATGATTTATTGATTGATTGACTGATTGACAATTTGATTGATTGATTGATAGTGATATCATATTTTTAAAAATAATGTTATAATAGTCAAGCAATTATACTATCTCTTATAATGTTCACTAAACACATGATAACTTTGCTGCTGTTATTCTAGTCCATGTGTGTCTTGTAATATATGAAAAGCTCCTGCTAAACAGTTAGCCAAGTCTTCAGCGTTAGCCTCTATAACTTCACTCGGTGAGTAACTCATATATTGTAGGAATTTTAGGGTCGATTTAAGAAAGCTATGTTTGTTATGTTTGCTATTTGGCATCGCGGTCGATGTCAGCTATGTTTGTTATGTTTGCTATTTGGTATCGCTGTCATTGTCAGCTACGTTTGTTACGTTTGCTACTTGGCATCGCGGTCGATGTCAAATGTGGTGTATTGTGAAAAATGTGACTTGAAGTTACATTTAACATCGACTTCGATGTTAAATTAAGTTAAGAGCATTAAAACTCTTACTTGGTGATGGCAGACTGTGGACCTTCCCTGGACATGCAGACTGTGGACCTTCCCTGGACATGCACAGCCAGATAGGAACCATGGCCAACATTTGCTTGGTTCGGCAACAACCAACAACAGTGTTAAACTAATTTACTGATAGATTGAATAATCAATACGGCGACCTTCAGTGTACACATCTTTACCTCTCTTGTTTCCGCCCCCCCCCCCTCTCTGTCTGTCTTTTTATCACTCTGTGTCTCAATCTTTTAATCCTCACGTATCTCTATCTCTCTCTCTCTCTCTATCTTTCTCTCTCTCTCTCAGACAGAGCTGACGGTTGATTGACTCATTGATTTATCTTTAAATCCTATAATTTGGTTTCTTTAGGACTTTTCTATGGCTCAGACAACATTGATCATTAATTGATTGATTGATTGATTGATTTATTGATCGATTGATTTATCTTTAAGACCTTCTATCACTCTCTCTTGTAGGACTTGGCTATGGCTCAGACACTGATGATGAAGGATCCAATGAAGATGAGGGCGGGTCTAACTCAGCCAGTGAGCCTGAGGGAGGTGGAGCTAACTCAGGCGCTGAGGATGATGAGCAACTCAACGAGCGAATCAGGCGCAAGAGGGCGGAGTTTGACCACAAGATGAAAGATGTGGAGAAAGGTGAGTGGAGTGGGCATAATGTAATTTGTGACAATTTAAATCTAGCCTACAAATTGATTGTCAGTTATTGGTAGAATAGAAAATTTAAAGAAATTAAACAACTGTTTGACCAATTACATTAAATGGTTATGTCTCTTTAATCAATTTTTAAAATTACTTTGCATTTTGGAATTTTCTGCAACAGAACACGTGTGCATGTATTACAACCTCCTAGATCAAGCCTAGGGGTGGTATTGCATAGGGTGTAGTTTAATATTCTGCTTAAATCGTCCCCGACATCACCATTGGGTGAGAAAACAGATGATACTATGCAATAAAATATGGGATTAACATCAAATTCATCATCCTACGATGATAGCTCTGACATTGCATAATTTGCTGGTCTCCTCAAACGCAGTTAGCAAATTAGAAATTACAAGTGCTGAATGAGAACAGAGATCACTAGTCAAATACTTTGCAAGTCCATGTATATATAAAATCAACAATAACAAAATGTAATTAACTCTAAGGAGGAAAAATGTAATAAGAGAGGCTTTAGTTGACCTCTAACCATTTCATGCCAGATTTGAGCAATTCATATGTCTTTTTGTCATTTTCTCTGGCATTTCTGTATTTATAGACGATAAGAAAGAAGAAAGAGATCGTGGAACAAGTTCATCACGACACTCTCGAACATCGCCCTCCGTGAGCAAAACAAAATCGAGTCGTAGGTCATCCAATGATCGAATTGATCTAGATTCTGATAGTAAGGCAAGGTTAAAACCGGGTCGTAGGTCATCTGGTGCTCAACAAAACTCAGAAACTGAGACTTTGACGGACAGAAACGGTGCAGAAAGAAGAAGAGGAAGTAATGAGGAGGAAACAAACAAAGAGAGGCTGGTTCAGGAAGTAATGGAGCTGCAGCGTAGAGTAGCTGAGGCTAGGAAGAGAAAGCAGGGAGAGAAAGAGAGAGAGACAGAGAGTAATGCTAAGAAAGGAAGAGAGACAGAGGGGGGTAGTGACATGTCAATGAGTGAGTCAGAGAATGAGAGTAGTGCTGACGCAGAGCCGAACCAACATAGACTTGATGAGGACAGTGAAAATGATATAACTTATAAAAAGAGTTCTGTCGAACGCAGAAAGACCCAGTCAGAAAAACAAAATCGAATGTCCAGCACCGAAGACGAGACAAAACCGAGTAAAAGACAACGGAATGGTAGCGGTGAGGATAGGAGGATATCTAGGTCAGATAAGGAATTATCTAGGTCAGGTAAGGAGTTAATTAGGTCTGATAGGAGTGAGAGGGAGGAATTAGAAAAGGATGGTGGGGGTGAAATGAGCCCAGAGCGGGGGAGTGAGGAGGAATCAGTGGATGGGGGTGATTCTATTGTGTCAGAGGATAGAAAGAAGAGAAGAAAGGATGAGTTAAGAGAGGAGAAGATAGATAGAAAGAGGAAGCACAGAGGGCAGGATGAAGAGAGAGATAGGGACAAGGACAGGAACAAATCTAAAGATAAGCGTAGAGAGAGTGATAGGCATAATGACAGTGACATATATAGAGACAAAGACAGGGATAAACATAGGCACAAAGACAGTGATAAATATAGGGACAAAGATAGTGATAAGTATAGGGACAAAGACTGTGATAAACCTAGGGACAAAGACAGTGATAGGCGTAGGGACAAAGACAGGGACAAGCACAGAGACAGTGACAGGCATAGAGATAATGACACTGACAAACACAGGGACAAAGACAGTGACAAATACAAGGACAGCAATAAGAACAGAGACAAGGACAGAGAGAGACTAAGTAACAGACAGAAGGAGAGAGACGTAGACAGCGACTATGAGGAGAAGAACAAGACAAGGAGAGAGAGTAAGACAGAGAAACACAGAGACAAACATAGTCGAGACTCTTCTGAGAGCGACGGAGCAAAGAAAGAGAAACACCGAAAGAAGAAGCAACGTAAACGTTCTGGTTCATCGGAGTCGTCGTCAAGGAGACGGTCACGCTCTACTGAACATCATCGTCATGGTGATGGTCGTCATGGTGATAATCGCCATAGTGATCGTAAGTTGACTTCTGGTAAGAGAACAGGTGGAAAACGAAGGTCTAGATCTGAGTCGAGGTGAGTCCAATATAGTCCGATTATATTTATGATTAATACTGTAGATGCTCTAGCCATCAACATGGGCTAGTGCATCTACCCAGGCCAACAATGGCTCTTTCATTAGATGAATTAGTCATGCAATTGGTTGGAGCTCTGTAATGACTAGTAATGCAGCCAGTAATGTCGCTAGATGGCCACACAATCAGAGCCATAGGGACTTGTGGGTATTGTGACTTATTAGTGTAGATATGCATGTAACAAGATTTCTGTGAGCCTGGAATATGAGATTATATTTTAAATATGTCACTCAAATTTCGGACTATCAGAGGTCCCTACGTAGGTGGTGGTTTATGGCAGGCTAGACTTAGCTATCTCCACTATCTATCACGTCCCTGACATCGCCTTCGGGTGAGGAACCGGACGTTAAATCCTCATTCATTCATTCATTCACTCCACTGCTCATGTTTCAGATCTTTTCTTAAGCCAAAAGCCAGGCTTTACCTATATGCCTCAGTCTTAACTATACATCAATAATGGAGAGTAAGGTCAACGGCTTTTCTGTTAAAAGTTGTATATAATGATGTCTAGCTGAAATGAGTCGGGATACGATGCAGTTATCTCGTGTGAGGAGTTATTTCTATATTATTATTTCAGTCATTTAGATCTCAGCTCAGAACCTTATACAAGACAAGACTTTCTTGGTTCACCTTGTTGCTACTTTTTTAAAGCAGGATACTATTTTTTAAGGAGTGCTATGTTAATGATAATTATTAATTATGTCATTTGTGTGCACCCAACCTTACATAGATGCTTAGGTAAAGACGCTCTTACGCATGCACATTGCACACGTAGTGCAGGCAGTATTTTAAGTGTTGTACTTAAATGTGTCATGGACTTACCGCCTGGCCGAGACCTTGTAGACAGATCTGTTAATTTTGATACGATGTTTTATCTTGTAGATCGAGTGATTAGCAGAGGATCAATCAATCAATCTGCTCTGCTGTGAGTCTGGTGGCTCAATGCTGCAGGGTCTCCATACCGTACTACTTCTGGTATTCTTTGTATATAGTTGTCTTTGATTCACCTGTGAGTGTGTGTGTGAGAGAGAGAGAGAACTGAAGTGTATTCTCTGTTGATGTGTCAGTGTGTAAGAAAGACAAAAAGTAGAGAAAGAATTTTGATAACATCTAAGAGACTGAAATGTTAAAATATTGATGTTATCAATGTGCCTGTTGCTCTCTTAACGTTATGTCTGATGCTGCATGATAGATTGGTTAGTAGTTCACTTGTAAGATTTACCTCTGTATTCTATCTGCACATCTTTGTACAATATAACATGCACACAGTGGCGGATTTCAATTGAGGGGGGCAAGTATATGCATTTTTATTTAAGGGGGGCCCTGGGCCAGGTTAACTCGAGGGGGGCCAGATCAAATCGAGGGGGCCAAACAGGCAAAAGATTCGGATGTAATGCACAATTTGTAAAAAAAACTCAAATCTAGGTGGCCAGTGCACCCCCCCGCAATTTGTGCCAGCATGCTGCAGTATGGCCTTAATGCCTTCATCACATGATGAAACGGATGATTATTTTCATCGAGTACGTTTATATCTAGAGTCTGCAAGTCTAATTGTGCATGCTTTGTGTACTGCAAATAATGTTACATATTATTCTGGACAGTGTCGTGTACAAAATATGTTCAGCAATTGAGACTGAAAGATGGATATTTGTGTAACCAAATTACTTGATTATGAAACGTCTACTATGTTGTTTTGTTTGTCTTTCTATCTTCAATAGTACGGACTAGGTTGTCATGGAAACTGATACAGTTTTGTTCTGGTTGATAGCCTTGTGGGTAGTAACGTTGCTTGTTAAGCACCTATACATGGGTTCTTTTCCCAGTCCAGACCATCTCTGACAGTATCCTTGTACAAAGAGACGTTAAACCCTTTCATGAATTAAGAAATTCTAATCTACATCTGTCATAAAGTCAAATACAAATTAAGACCCTAAGGTTATTTTCTGTTACATTCCTATGTCAGAACTTTTCATATCATAATAGTCAAAACCTTTGTGATCAAAAGTCAGTCAATGGCGACAAACTGAATTTGAGAATCACTAAAAAATCTTTAGACTTTCCAGGTCCATCTCAGATTGCTAAATATAGGCCTATTGTAACATTATTTTGCCTAAAATAATGATTATAATATCAAGAGTGTCACATTGAAGAGAAGAGATAATTATATTTATTAGCTAAATATTAATTAGATATGTAAGTTAACTATTGTGTTGTTTATATTTTTAAAAAAGCTAAAGCCGAAGTTAATGTCTGTTTCATCTCTTGACAGAGATATCAGTGACAGGCGAGCCTCAGATTCGAACCCTGCACATACTGATCACAAGTCGGAAACCTAACCGACGTAATATATCGATCAATACTTTAAATGTGATTATTGTACACGTTGTTGTTGCTCTTTGAACTTGATGTGTTGTCGGAGACGTCCCAGACGGAAAAAGCGTTGTATGATAAAATAATCATCTGTAACCAGTGGTCAAAGTGAGCTGGAACGCTGTTCCGGCTGCTCTGCTGAGCATTCCGGCTGCTATGCAGAGTGTTCCGGCTGCTATGACTGGTTGTTTAAAGGTAGCGTTCCGCCTGCTAACTCGAACCACTTTGACCACTGTCTGTAACTATATTGATTGTAGTAACCACAAGTTTTAGTTACATCGATTTGTTTGTAACTTTGTACCCTTTAATGCATGAGATGTTAACCGTTCGACTCAGTTGGGTATACAGCCCTTCTATTTGAAAATTATAACAATTTGACACATTCAAATACCAATATTAGACCCTTGGTCCCCCTCGATTAGCCTCGATTTAACCTGCCCCCCTCGAGTGAATAAATGCACATAGAAAATATATGGCCCCCCTCAAGAATTTATAAATCCGTCACAGCATATACCAGCTATTGTACTTTTTCACTTTATAATGAAAGAGAAGATTCACTAGAATGCTTGCCATGGAAAAAGGTAAATCAACGAACTGCAAAAAGTTATATGAACTGAAATTGCTATTAGTGAATTATTATAACAATATTGTTTAACGTCCATTTCATCACCTGACGGCATCATTTATATTCATTTAGTATTAAAATTAATTCGTTTAATTATAACAATCAGTTCATTTATTATTAGAATTTAAATTCCAAAAAGTGGAATTAAATTCAGTGAAATTTGCGTCAACGCTTACGAAACTTTAGTGATGATAATATATTATATTATAGTAAATAGTGTTTAAAAACTTGTTTCTATTGGACAGAGGAGTCGAAATATGTGCGTGAGTATGTAATATGTATGTATGACATTGTATGTACTATGTCCATTGTGCACGTGTATGATTATGTAATACTCTATACAACAAACTGTATAGACTATAGTATACACAAGTGTACTGTACATATGCGTTTATATAACCTATGAGTCACTGTGATCATTATGTAAGTTTCATTAAACTCTTGTAAACTGTTCGTATCATTTGATCAGGGCTCAAGTCAAATTTAACGTAAATTATTCGGCTCTGGGGTACATCTGTGACAAGTGAGCTCTGGCCTTGGAACTGAGCTACAATCAAATGCAACGCTATACTTGATGTCATCGGTAAGGGTAAAAAGGATATTAAACCTCCCATTGATTGACTGTCACTTCTGGTAAATCACTGATCTAAAGTGAAAATCTCTACATATAACAGTGGAAATCAGCTTCATTTTATTGCAACAAAACATTGAAAGAAATGACAAAACTAGGCATATGGTTAACAAGCTGGTCTTAACATCTCTGTCAGAAGTCATGGAACGAGTTGGAGATTCGCATCCTGTACAACAACAACAATATCGATTTAACATCCATTTCATCATCTAACGACGAAATCAGGGACATCAGTGTAACTATCGAACGCTAATAAAACACTTTATACTCGAGGCAGCATGAGCTCACTAGTGCTCCACGTATCACTGTATTAACACCAAATAATATTTGGATGCATTGACTCCGGCAAACTTGAGAATAGACCAACCAAAGCAAGCTGCAGGTGTTTCGTTGAAGCAGACTAACAAAGTCACTGAGAAAGGATAACGAGACACATCTCAGAAATGAAAATTATCTCCAGGAAAATATGGCATACAAAATATGTCATAGACTGCCATTTGGCAGTGCAATGAGAAAATCCCCAGTTAATGTCCCTTGAATAATCATAAACTCATTCAGTGACATCTGTACACAGTAAATGACTAAAACATAGATTGATCTCAACTTAAACTGTAAGTTTACTTAACTAGAGCACATTGCATTGCACATCAATGCAATACAATACAATGGTGATTTAACATCTGGTTCCTCACCTCATGTCAGGGATGTTGACAAGTACACAATGCATCCAGATGTACAAAAGTCTGCACATAAAGCAGTGCACTATATGCCTCAACACTAAACAGCTCTACAGATTCTGCGCACACGAAGAGTGTTTTGTAATATATTTAATCTTGGATATTACCTAATTATATCCTAACATAATATCTCTCTGCAGATCTTTCTGTCTCTCTGTCTATATCACTGTCTGTCACTCTCTCTCTCACTGTTTATCCACACCACCATTGACTCCTACATGCTGACCATCCCCTGCGCCCTCAATGTCGGTCACGTCTCTAGCAAGCACAGTGGAGTCCCAGGAACAAGAGTAGAGAGAGGAGTTGACTGGGTGCCATGCCACATCCTGCACAAAGTCTTTGTGTGACCTGTCTACGTATCTATACAATACAATATTATGTTACACTACAATACAACCTAAGTATCTATACAATACAATATTATGTTACACTACAATACAACCTACGTATCTATACAATACAATATTATGTTACACTACAATACAACCTACGTATCTATACAATAAAATATTATGTTACACTACAATACAATCTACTTATTGAAAAAATACAATAATATATTATGTTACACTGCAATACAACATACGTATCTAATACTATCCATACAATACATTTGTTGGATCCGGGAAACTTGAGAACAGACCAACTGAAAGCTGCACATGTTTCGTAAAAGTTGACTAATGCAGATATTTTCATACTGGGGAAGGCAACGGAAAACCACCCCGGAAGTCAGAATATATATTCCAACTTTAGAAAAAAAGGTTACATTTTTGGTGTAGTAAAGGCATGACCTTTTTGATAGGATCAATTTGATGATGAAGGGGTGCTTATTAGTGAGGAAGATAGTAGACTGTGTTTCAGAATATGTACCTTGGACCTGTCATTTGGCAGTGCACTAGAGATAGAGAGATAGATCTATACAATATATAATATATATTACACTAAAATACAACCTTTGTATCTATACAATACAATATATCAATACATATAAAGCGTTTCTGAGACTCCAGTTAAGAGTGTGCTATATAAAAGCTTCTGACTGATTGTTTGATATCACACTACTTACAGCCTACATACAAGATAAGAGACCTGTGTTGATTCATTGCAAGAAGGAGATCGTTATGAATATACCGAGCAGAGCTGCACCTTCTGAAGTACTTTAGAAATAAAATGAAGGTTTGGGATAGGGCGGTTGCTTGAAGGGTCGTCTTTCGGTAGAGAATGTTACAATACAATGTTACAATAAAATGTTACAGTACATGTTGAAAGACATTACTGATTATTGATTATTATCAGGCTATTAGGTTAGGTGAGAACCACTGGAGCACACTTGCAAATGCACGGCTGGAGACCCAATAGAAACAAATCAATTCGTTTTCTATATTTATTTGTAAAAAGGCTTGGTTGCAAATTAAACCAAATCTTTAATGTGCAGTGTTTGATCGCAACGATAGTGATACTAACAATATTCCTGTGCTGAGTCTGCTAAGCCTCAGGTGTTTCGAAAATGTTGACCCATGATAAAAATGGCAAACCACCTGAGAAGTCATCATTTTCTCTTGAAAATTACCTTAGGTTTGCTAAATCATAAAGCATGTATGAATGATGGATCAACTTGTTGGTCGATGGTGTGCTCCTTGACGAGTCGCATAGTAGACTTTGGTAGTTCTTTTGTGTTTTGGACCAGTCATCTGACATTATTGTATAAGAGAATGAAACTAGCCATCAATGATGCCCAATAAAATATAAATTATACTACAGATATAACATTAATACTACAACTGATAATACATGAGTGAAATTAACGATACTCTCTTGGTTGAACAGCCTATTAAATAGACACAAATACTTGACAAACAGGAACTCACAGGTTCCATTCCCAGACGGGTCTGTCTCTGACAGTATCCATGTGATACGGAAACAGACATTAAACTAGGCTTTACTTTTATAAACAAGAACAGTATTTGTACATACACAGTCTTGGCGATGCTGCCGTCAAACTTGGTGACAGCTACAGTACAGTCGTTAGAGGCTGTGGCTATCCAGTCAGGTCTGTACAACATACAATCAGTTGCAGTTAAACTTGGTGACAGCCACAGTACAATCGTTAGAGGCTCTGGCTATCCAGTCAGGTCTGTACAACATACAATCAGTTACAGTTAAATTTGGTGACAGCTGCTGTATACTCGTTAGAGGCTGTGGCTATCCAGTCAGGTCTTTACAACATACAAACAGTTACGGTTAAACTTGGTAACAGCTACAGTACAGTCGTTAGATTGGCTCGATCTTGGTTAGATCTGGCTATCCAGTCAGGTCTGTACAACATACAATCAGTTACAGTTAAACTTGACGA
>JAQFZF010004157.1:0-10763 GCA_034695365.1 Enchytraeus norvegicus
AATATACAGATGCTACTATAATAGAGAAGAGGAGAGAGAGAGAGAAAGAGAGGGAGAGAGAGAGAGAGAGAGAGAGAAAGAAAGATTATTTTTTATCTGTCTCTCTCTCTAGTGCACTGCCAAATGACAGGTCTAAGGTACATATTCAAAAACATCGTTTCCTATCACGCTTCTCTAATGAGCACTCCATCGATCATCAAGTTGATCCCATCAAAACTTTCTTTTTGCTACGCTATAATTATATTCTCACTTCTGGACACATTATACAGAGCCCTATGAACTTAAAGTAGCTCAAGTTGCCTTTCTTGGTATCTGTTTAAGCTTACTTCTGTTACTATTACAATGCTAAGATATAGGACTCTACATGTAACCAAGATGATGAAGCGGGCAATAAATTCGCATTGATTGTTTGAATTGCTTTAGGAATTATTAGTAGATCATATATTCTATAGTATAAAATTTATACAAAATGTATCTTTGATATGGAAACATCACGATTTTGGGGTGATTTTCCGCTACTTTCTCCAGTGTCTGCGTTAGTCACGTGATGCTACTGTTGCTATTCTAAGATCCACACACATGTAACCCAGGTGTCCATGACACAACATATTCTCTATGACAGCTCGCTTACATTCGCCGGATTAAAACACGTGACTGGAATTTCTTCTCCACGTCATCCAAGGATTATATCATCCACCCACTTCCAATCCAAAGCCTCATAGGTCACATGCAGTGACTTATCTTGGTATATTTTACTTTACGTTACTTTTTCTATTCGTATCAAGGGCGCTCGCAGGCGTACGCACGGGACACACGTGCGTCCTCCACAGATTTTCGTCCTCTTACTGTTTCACTACACCAAAAAATACCACTTACATCAGTCATCTCGTCCAGAATTAACTTATTTCAAGTATAGGAATTGAATCAAAAAGGGCGGATCAACCGATATATCGGCCAAAGAACAAGTAAGATTTGTTCTTGTATTTGTGTCTCAGAATGGAGTGCAACATGAAGAATTTGTATCTTTTGATGAAACTGCGAGTATAACAGGAGATACTTTGCACCATCATATGTGCGAGAAACTTGATGAATTTCACCTTGACAAGAACTAGGCTATGTCGTTGGCCTAGGTTTTGACGGGATGCTAATATCAGTAGAACGGTTGAAGGAGAAGGCCTAGGTCCTACAATTTTGTCCCACTCGCGGGACATGTCACGACTCACGAGGAAACATTAGGCACTTTCTGTCAAACATTGATGCAGTGGTTGGCACTCTAGACTTATTAGCAAGTGATTGCGATCCTGACACGTCTGGCAAAGCCGTATCTTCTAGGAGCATCAGTATTAAACTTCATATTTATTATACTTACATAACTGTGGTCCGTCATTACTTGACATACAAACCACAAGTCTGGCGCTGAAGCAGGGTGCGATATGCATAAGGCAATACATGAATCACAAGTGTTGTTGAAGCCTCCGTAGGACGCAGTAGCAGAGGATTTACAAATAGCCCTATAAATATCCGTGCCTCGACTGTCGAAACGTCAAGCACGGAGGTCAAATGCTCCGAGTGAGACTCTTGTAGACCATTACCATTAGTTATACAATATGCATATTGCATAATCCTCTCCTAGATGATCATGTAAGTGAAATAGAAGAGCGTCTGTGTTCGACGGGGTCGATAAATAGAGTAAAAGCTCAGATTTTGCTTCCTGACTTTGTGAAGGATCTTCGTGCTGAAGACGTTTGTGATATGAAGGAAAGCTACAACCCATTCATCAACAATGAGGATCTTAACTTGTAGCCTGAGCGATGGCAATCAAGACATTTCGAGGGATACGAAGACGTTTCAACATAAATCACCATCGCCAAAGACATTTCCACATGAATCACCATCGCCAAAGACATTTCCACAAGCATCACCATCGCCAAAGACATGTATCCGAATATCGAACTTGTTTTGCTAACTTTCTTGATTCCACTCCTGCACATTCATCCGGATTTGGCACGTACGGCAAGAGCAGTCTTTGAGAAGTTTGACATTAGTGGCAATCTCACTAAGTCTTGCATTTGTACAAATTTGAAAATAATAGAAATAAGTTACTGTATGTTACTGACTTAGCCCTGTTGGATCCGGCAAATATTAGAATAGACCAACCGGAAGCTGCACATGTTTCGTAGAAGCCGATTAACAAATTTACTGGTAAAGGAGACCCCTCAGAAAACAAAATTGTCTCCAAGAAAATTTGACATATTTGACACACTCTACGGTTATATGCCATGGACCTGCGGTTGGGCAGTGCACTGAAAGAAAAAAAAATTATTGACTGAATTGACTTTGAATTTTATTGAAATGTGCCTCCAAGATTTCTTGTCCTGTGGGCGCCCTTGATTCGTATATTCTCATATATGCCAGAATACACATTCCAGTTTACTTAGTTGCCCTCTTTGGTATATTTTATTTTTGCTCTTTCCATGATTATACGTATCATTGTTGTTTAGAACGCACAATGCAGTAAACGCCGATATCCACTAACCTACCAGGCACCTGAGGTTGTTCTTCTTATTGGCCTGACCTAGGATCGATCCCAGGTCTTCTTGCTTCGGAGGCCGATCCTCTAACCACTCGGCCATAACCCCATACATTTTTTATTGATGGGGCTTCAGAGGGAGTGTAAAGAGGTTGAGGTGGATCAAGGGTATGAAATTGATAAAATGTGGAGTTTTGAAATAGGGTATTTAAGCTAAATTTCAAGCCTAAATCCGTCCCTGCTACACCCCACTTTCCCAGGGTCTGAGGCTGAGCTCATAATGTTCTCTGCGCTGCATAGACCAGCGTTTCTCAAACTCTACGGGATCGCGACCCAGTAAAATATAAAAGTTTAGTCGCGTGCCACTAAGCATTTTTATATTGATCTGCCATAGGCTATTTAGTGTTTTTAAAATCATAAATGTGTAACTTGTAAGTCAGACAAAATCAGATGTACGTGAAGGGAGTAAATCTTCATGGGTATACGAAAATAAGAGTTTGATCCTCGAAGGCTTTCACTAAAATAATTAGGCCTATCTATTTCAAAAAATTATTTTTGAGACCTCGGCGACCCACTTGAAAGGAGTCGGCGACCCACCTGTGATTGGCGATCCACTGTTTGAGAAACACTGACCTTGACCACAAACGATGTTACAAGATTTCTCTGAATGTAATTTCACTGACAATAAAATTCCGTTCACGCTGATATCGAGCACTTCTGGTTCAATATGCTACTATGGCCGTCCCTGACAACACCTTCAGGTGAGGAACCGGACGTTAAATCTTAATTGAACAATAACGCATTGCATTGTTTATGTTCGTACTTTAATTGATGATTACGATTTGAATGAGCGAGATTCACTACTAAATATAGTCGGATGATTTCAGTGCAATTTTTCCATGGGGCCTCCGGTATATATAGCATATTAATCGCATTAAGCGATCCAATGAACATGATAGCTGCACTGAGCCTCAGTATCTGTCCCTACATATCCCGAACATAAAGTCCTCATGGAGCTGAGTGTCCTTGGGATGGGATGGAGAAAAGCGAAAGTTCAATAAGTAGGCCAAAAACAGCTTACAAGTTTTTACGAGTGTTATTTCAATTTTATTGCTGTCTATGAATAATTCATAATTTATTTAGATTGGATATTAAGAAATACTGTTTCTCGAACCGGATAGTGAGTTTGTGGAATAAGCTGCCTAATTGGGTTGTACTCTCTGAGACTATTAATGGTTTTAAGAATAATTTGGATAAATTCTGGGTATCCCAGGAGCTTTACTATAACTGGGAGGCAGATATAGTAAATATATAGTATATTTTGCAATATCTAGCAAAAGTTTTTTATCTAGGTTTATGTTTTCATTATCGTTGTCTAGTGTGGATGTGGATATAGAGGCGAAAGCCTGCGTCCATGTATACCAGTTAAGTAAAGTTAAGTATGGATAAATGGACTTGCATTGTGTTTTTTCCAGAGCTGATCCCTGTTCTCTTTCAGCACTTGTGATTTGATGATTTTCCTGATATCGTCGTCAGTTTATGAAACGGACCTAAAGCCCGCCCATATTGTGTTGTATTGTTAATCGTAAACATTTAAGTTAAAAGGAAATGAGAAAAACATTAAATGTGTATAAATTCATTCTATTTGCTGATGACACGAATATTCTATATTCAAACACTGATTTTCGATCATTAATAAAAAATGTATAATATATAAATATATTATATAGGGCAATAAAGCGGCCGGTAGAATAGATTGTTTAATTAGTGTCTAATTGTTTTCTTAATTTCAATTCAACCACACACAAAACCCCATGATCCTTCACTTTAATTTAATTACTTTTTGTTTCTTTGCATGAGTTTCAAACATCAAAGACTTCTTTTGTCACTCGTGTCACGTGACCGTTAGGCGTGACAGCGTTACCACTTAATCCTTTAAGAAAATCCTCTTTCTCTCCCGATAGACAAATAGTTTAAAGACTTGAGAGAACAAAACTAGATCCAGTTCAACCATTACCTTAATCGACAATAGTCTATAAACGATCATAGACGTATCTAGACGTCTCTGACATCATCCCTGGATGAGGAAACGGGTGTGAATCTTTTTATTTTTATTTTTATTTTTATATTTTTAATGCCCTGGGTGGTAAACGACCCTGGGCTAAAAAATATGATAAAATTATTATTATTATTATTTTTATTATTTCTTTTTAATGCCCTGGGTGGTGAACGACCCTGGGCCGACCCTTATTATTATTGTTGTTTTTTCTTAATGCCCTGGGCTGTAAAAGGCCCTGGCATGAGTCTTCATTCCCTGTGTTGTTGGCATTCATATTACGGTGTAGGCCCATTTTGTTAAATCGATATTATATCCAGTTACACACAGTTCACAGTTCCACACAGTTCTATTCCGGGCTGGGACCGTCGCTTAGGACCGAAAAATATTATTAGATTCAGATTTGTCATTTTTCTTTAATATGCTCTTATATTATTGTACGTCGGACATAATGTATTCTGCATGGTCTTCATAATAAAAAACGGTATCGTGGTTTTTATAAATGTACTTTTTATAATTAAGTAAAAAATATGTAGCAACCTGAAACTAAATGTTACATTATTTAACTCAAGTGCCAATGACGGACGCTAATTAGACATTACAAGGTGATGTCATTGGTTGGTTCTAGTTGGTGACTGTCTAGTTTCTATTCGACTTCTAAGTAAAACGTGACAAAAGATGCCTCAGGACAATTTATGGTTTACCTCAAGGGCAAGCATTCCGGGAAAGAACGTCTATGTACGTTGTACTCGTACATGCTCACCACGTGTCTATGGCATTTCCAAAACTAAATCTATCAAAAGATGTGGTTTTAACGCTCATATCCATAACTTATTTAGTGTGGCAAATCTAATATTCAAAGACAGTAATTATTGTTTTAATTAAAATACCAAAATAAGCAAAAAGTGGCGTCATTAAATATATGATTATTTTATTTAGCTCATTCGCATTTTACTCTGAATTAAAATTCTCACAGTTTAAGAATTATCTATTTTAAGAACATCTAAGCTTTGCATAGAATATGAAATATCTCAGTGATAGACTTTGCTGGGACTCGAACCAGTGGTCTCCTACTTATAAGCAAGCTTGCAACCGCATGATCAATGCGCTATTCTATTCCTAAATAAATTAGAAGAAAACGGAATTGTACTAACTCCAAACAGCAACCAAATTGAAATTATGACCGATATTGAATGAAACATCATCATATCATCTGCAAACAGGGTGGTGGGGGGGTTATATCCCGGCGGAGGGAGTGAAATAGAAAGTGGTCAGTCCCTTGTATCGAAGCATATTTGACATTGAAATAGGAAAAAGCTTTGAAGGGAATTATTGCTAAATCTAATAATAGAGAAATTCTGGAGCAGTAGTGCTGCATTATATGAGATATTTATATGAGATATTATATGAGGATATAACGTGGGACAGATTCCTTCAACGTCCGAACGTCTGAAGAACAGCATTCTTAAGGAATCAAGAAATAAATAAAACCGGCAAACATGTTAAAAGTATTTAAAGCAGCATCCGTGCAGAAATTTTAGAAACTTCAACTTCTCTGCCAAAAACCATGATGTCAATAACCATAATGTCATAAGTTCATAACATACAAAATTATTAGCACAGCTATAAATTATGTGTTATAATATCTTTGAGAAAATAGTCTATTTATTGATGTTTTTTCCCTCTCTAACTTTGAAATATTAACAAATATGCGAAGGAGTTGTTTTATTTGAGACAACTATTTCTATTTATTTATACTTTCTCTTCTCTTTTACTATTACAGTATCTCTTCTGTCTCTCTGTCTCTGTCTCTCCCTCTCACTCTCTCTGCCTCTCTCTTTCCCTCTCTGTATCCCACTCTGTCTCTCTGTCTGTCTCTCTGTCTGTCTATCTGTCTGTCTGTCTGTGCGCCTCTCTGTTTTTTTCTCTCTCTCCCTCTGCCTCTCACGGTCTCTATCAGCTCCACTTGATAATTTCTCCACACAGTCCCATGCTCTACACTGCCTCAGTCCAGACATCACTCATCTCTGAGCAATCCTCCCACTGAGACCTGACCCTGTCCCTGGTGGTCCATGCTCTCCCTCCTTGCTTACTTTTAGTTCTCCATTTTATCAATAGCATGTTTCATTCAATCGACATAAATGCAGTCTTTAATGACATTAGCATGCCATCTCTCTCTCTCTCTCTCTCTCTCTCTCTCTCTGTCTCTCTCTCACACTCTGTCACTCTGTCTTTCTGTATGTGTGTGTGTGTGTGTCTCTTTCTCCCCCCCCCCACTGTCCGTCTCTCTCTCTCCCTCTCTCGCTCTCACGGTCTCTATCAGCTCCACTTTATAATTTCTCCACACAGTCCCATGCTCTACACTGCCTCAGTCCAGACATCACTCATCTCCGTGCAATCCTCCCACTGAGACCGGTCCCTGTCCCTGGTGGTCCATGCCGTCCTTCCTTGCTTACTTTCATTTCTCCATTTTATCAATGGCATGTTTCATTCAATAATAACTGTGGTCTTTAATAATGATAGTAACACGCCGCAGATTATTATAATGAGATAAGCTTGGAAACTAATAAAATAAAATAAATTAAACTGTTATCGGTGGTCAGCTTGATAGTATACATTATGTCCCCACTGATGATAATTGTTTAATTGCTTGTTTGTGCGTATGTTTGTATGTTTATTCGCTTGTATGTTTGCTTGACTGCTTGCCGATTTTGTCTATTTTTGAACAAATAAAACATTGTTCTCTCTTGTCGTACACTTATTATTATTAGCCAACTCGTTTCTGACAGTTGGGACTTTCTTCCATTGCTCCGTACTGCTATTAGTAATAGTTCTTAGCGATCATTAAGGCTCCTTCAATAAAAAAATCAAATGGAAGATTTGATTGTGAAAAGCTATCGTCTAATAAAGAACAGACGTTAATCAATGAGTGGGGATTTAACCTCCAGAAATCCGCCCGAAGGCGATGTCAGGGACGTCAATCTCTCAGTTTAATGGTCATTGTTTTTCATTGTGCTGTAATTGCAATACTGCAATTGTACCATAATTCCAACTCTAATGTGTTGTAATTGTAAAACTGCATCATTTTAGGGGCGGCTACTCTAACTGAATACGGTACTGTGCTCGATGGAACAACAAAAACGGTGGCGACACTTTCTTTCGATCTCTCTCCCTTTCGATCTCTGTTTATTTCTCTCTCTCTCTTTCTCTCTCTCTCTCTCTCGGTCTCTGCTCCTCGCTTCCCTTGTCCTTCTGCTTGGCAGAGTGACAAAGCATTATTAAAATCTACATTAATATTTTTTTTGCTGCGACGTCGGCTATAATGCGTCCGCCCATTTGATATTTTTGCTCTGTTTTGCATATGCACAAGTTGATCTCTGTTTGGAATAACATTATTTCTTAGCATACGGATAGATATTCCCGTGTTGGGTCCGGGATATTTGACAATAGTTCAACGGATAACTGCACGTGTTTCGTAAGAGCCAACTGACGCAGATACTGAGGAAGGCAATGGAAAACCACCTCAGAAACCTATATTTTCCTTCAACAAAGGCATCATTTTAAGGTGTCGAAAAAGCAAAGCTTTGTACTAAGACGGACTTATTGAGTTGGTCGATGGTGTGCTCATTAAAGAGCGAGATAGTTGATTGTGTGTATGAATTTTTGCTTTGGACCTGCCACGTGGCAGAGCAGTGGATAGATAGATGGATTGATAGGAGTGTTAGTAGATAGGTATCAAACAATTAATGCAACTTTTAACACATAGGAACACAGAACAAAAAAACATACAGATGTAATTATCGTAATACGCATCCCAATTAGTATACCGCTCTATCTATCATGCGCCTGATCATTTACAATAAGAATTCGTATCCAACACATTATTGACTGAGAATATTCATAGGACTGCTTGTATGTCAATTTCTGCCTTAAAACTGGTGCTATCTTATCCCATCTATCCGTCGTTTGGATATCAGAATCGCCTAATAGATATTTTAAAAGTTTATTTAACTTCAGTTAAACATCATTTTATTGATAGATAAGGTCCTGTGAGAAACCGTGATCATCCAAATCTTGAGAGGACGTGATGCACCAGAAATGAAAAGTATGAATGAGCGAAAGAACAAAACCAATTTCGAAGGAACGTGCGTGTTATAATAATAAATTCACAATTTTTGTTTAAATTTAAATGTAGGAATTAAATTATCGCCTACAAGTCCATCTCTTATACAGACAGTTTACTTGATTGATGTTGAATTAAATTATCGCCTACACTTCCATCTGGTATACAGGCTTTAGAAACTTTTTGATGTTGCATTTTTTGTATGATAAATTCTCGCAATATAATATTCCTGTTTGCACCGGTGGGAGTTTAAAATGTCAAACAATCAATATATTCTGTCGCGTTCCTGCCCAACTAACTTAGACTGACCCAAAGGCCAAACTGTCATAACCCGTCAAAGTTTAGTCCCAATGTCACTTTGCGTGAATTTTATCAGCAGTAAAACTTGTACTGAAATGTTTGCATCGTCGCAATTTGCTTATGTAACTTTGTCAATTCATGAATTTCATGAAAAGACGATTTAATTTAAGGTTTAATAGGATGAAAATATACATGAATCATTAAATCATTTTTCACATCGGTTGACTGATCAATGATGATTTATTGATTAATTGGATAATTGACGGAGTGAAAAGAGTCATCAGGTATATTCTTAACGCCAGTTTTTGGTCAGGGAATTGAAACAAAACCTTAGCTTTGAACCCAGTCTACATGCAAACTTGTAGACAAACTTTATCAAAACGAAAACTTCCGATCAAAGGTTACCAAGTGAGCGAAAAACCAGCCCGAAATTCGTGTCATTTTATTATCCGTTCATTATAGTTTCAGGCACAGCCAAAGCTCTTGCCACAAATACTAACAATGATTAAAATTTTAGTCGCATTGACTAACGGCATAGCCATTAGAATAATAGACAGTTTATTTATTTTAGTTATCATCGCAATATAAGCTGCAGGTACATTTAAAATCAATGTTACGCAAGATATTGAAGGTATATGTGAATGGAAAGAAAGGTCAAAACTGACACTTACATATTTCGTCTTAAGGTTATCAGTAAGCCTAGTTATACAAGCCAACACAAAATTGAAATTACAGATCACATGGAGTCATGCATTTGTTTCATTTAACATTATAACATTTATATTCAACACTTATATTTATATTTAGCATCTATATTTAACATTTATTTATTTTACATCTTGAAATCGTGCATGAAATCTTATATTATTTAATTTTTGTAAGCCAAAATCCTGCCGTGCAGACTCTTTGCAGAGGCAAGTTTTAGCTTCACCTAACCCGAGATTGTTTTTGAGTTACGACCGGATTTAAATCTCTGCAGAAGTTTTATTCGATACGGAGCACAGAGGTCATTCGTCATGCCGCCTGACAGTTAGGATGTATTTTGTTTCTCATTTATACCGAATGAGCAGGTCAGGGGTCCAAGGATTAGCTGGGCCTACGACTCTTCTAACTGAGAAATAAATCTATTTTCTGAGGATAGGATGGAGTTCCCCTTGTTAGATCCAGTGCTTGAATTACGCGTTGCCCGGGGGAGGGGGCGGTCTCCAATAACCTCGCCGGGTCCATTAATAGCCCTAGATTTGGGTTCCTGTTTGCCGGACCAAATAAAAATGGCGAAAAGCACGTCTAACTCCGATTATTTTGACTAGGACCTCGGAATTGAGAATGGTCCATCCAAAAACCAAGGATGTAGGCTGCCGCAACACTTCATTCAGAAAATATTAGAGATATTATGCAACTTTATTTATTAATTGGATTATAATGATGACGATTTTTGTGAAATATTAATTATTGGTAAACAATGCAATACAATACGGGTTTAACGACCGTTTCATCACCTGACAGCGACATCAGGGAAGTCGATATCAAGAACGCTTTTCTATAATTATAACGCTGAAGAATTGAGTACGGTGTTAACATTCCAACGGATCTACCCAACCAGTGAACTTTTGGACATACGGTGGACGGGCAAAATGGATAACGAACTTTCTGGCTACAGCAACTTAAACCAAAGACCTAAGCGCTAAAATATTATTGTTATTTAAACATGACTGCGTGCTATTATTCTACTATTCAGAGGATATAATTTCGAA